>CM072824.1:22139200-22391143 GCA_036937905.1 Salvia rosmarinus | reverse complement strand
GTGTCCCCGGGCAATTATAGCATAATGGCCACTCACTCCGCATTTAAAATAGCTCACGCCCGCCATGCACATTCCTTGTGCATCTTCGGCATTTGGGCAAGGTAAAGCTCTTTACCGCTCTTGTGGTCCTCTCCGTCGGAGGGACAAAAGTTGCTCTTTTCCATCCCCGTCCCGAGATATTACGCTCCCTTGCCACCGCTGCTTATTACTCATATTTTCGAACTTCCCGACATCATACTACATTCGCCTCCCATTTTCTTTTTTCCTTTATCTCCAGATTCGCTTGAGTAAATGCCGATTTGTCGTCCGGCATTGTCGCTCAATATCCAAAGCTCTTCCAAGAGCCTCAGATATGTCAAATCTCCATGATCAAGTAGAGACATTCTTATCTCCGCCTTAAACCCGATCTAAATTTCTCTCGACATCTTCAACGTGTTCACTGATCCGGGCATACCTTGACATATCGCAGAAAGTGCGATCATAATCGTTATACCATCTTTTCGCTTCAAAACAAAGAACTCAAGTTCCTTCCTTTTTTCAGAACTCTTCTAATATATTTGTCATACATTTCTCTTCAATTCTTCCCAAGTAAACTCATTCAATTGTTCGTATAAAAGTTTTTCTCCGGCTTCCCACCAAAAGTCCGCAGTCCAAGAAGTTGAAAAGCAATGCACTATAGTCGCCTCCCGAGCTGTGCATCGAGAAAATCAAAACTGCTCCATTTTTCTTATCCATTGCTCCGCATCATCCTGAGTTCCTTACCGTTAAAGACAGTGGGTTCTGCTTCAAGAAAGAGCTCTTCACCCTACGATCAAAGCGTGGTTGTGGTATATTTTCCGGTTCTCGAATCGATTCTACCTCTTCCTCTACCTCTTCCTCTACCTCTTCCTCTTCCTCTACCTCTCATCCCCGATCAGATCTCTTCTAGGTGGCATTCTGCTATATAAGACATTATATTAGCATCGCAGATTATTTTTACAAATTAACATACATAATATCATCACATACCCACTTTTAAAACAACTATATTACAATAATTCATTTTACCATACACATCTTTGCTACAAAAGCCCTTATTTCGTGGTCATTCATATATATCATAAAATTTTTCCCATAAAAGATCGCTTCAAACAAACAACATCATAAAGGAAATTACATACGCATCGGCTTATATACTATTACAAAACATCAAGTTTTCCTTTCCACTATTACATAAGAACCAATACTATATACATACTATCCTATTCTATGTCCATAAGACTCGTCCGAGATCTCACTGCCTCTTCGGATCTTCTTCTTCTTCGAATCATCATCTCTGTATGTACTCCGGATGGTCCCCGCTCATTAACCCTATCATGGGTATGTCACGCATCGGACCATAGTCCCTCGTGCATCGGACCGTAATCGCACGCATCGGACTATAACAAACACGCACGGACTATAAGCATCCCGAGTGTCACCACCCTCATCCTCACCGCATTTATTTATAGGGCTCTCACCGAGGTGGAGGAGCCGCCATCGGCTGTAAGCGTGTAAGTGGTGGACGTGAGGATGTCCAAAAGATAACGTGGAAAACAGCGCCCCAATGCAACGGACGTGCGTGCCCTATCCACTGGGCTAGTCCGCCTCATCGAATAGATATCGAGGTATCACCGGATTAACCTGTCGCGTACTCAGTCAGATAACCACTCCGCGTGTCGTCAGCGCATGTATACTCCCTCGGAGGAAGGTAAGGTCCTCTCGGGCAACCCCATAAATGCAGAAACATAACTCAAATGGTCATGAACTGGGTAGATCACCAACCGCATCATAACCTCCTCGCTTGCCGATAAATATAGTCCCCGACACTTCTCGAGCGTAGTCCTCCCAAATACATGGAAGTATGGTCAAAAGACGCTTGATACCGCTATACTCATCACACCATATGCTTGAGCATTTCTCCATAATCGAGATAGTACATTAGGAATTCCCCAAGTCTTCCACAACACATCCATTTCTCTCTGTATAGACGCACGCTTTCTTCGGGAGTAGGGTTTGGTCCAATCCTTCTTCTAGCCATATAACGATTCTCCATCCGCCATAGACAAAACTAATATAAGTCAACTAAACATTATCTGATAAATGTATAAGATAACTTAATCGGATTTGTTTAAATAACTAGGATAACTGGACAATCTACAAAGTAGATAGACAACCCAAACATATCTGATGAATAGATAAATGTTATAGGTAATACATATCGTAGTTTTTCTTATCCTACTGGAAAACTTATTATTTAACGCTCCAAGGTTTATGGTATATTATAAGATCTTTATACTAGTCTACAACTCAAACTAACCTTCTAAAGACTTTCGTGAATTCTGGAGTAAGAAATAGAGTTTCAGTCCTTCATAACAAATGAAGTTCAGTGTTTCAGGGTTTCTCGTGAAACCATGCGAAATCGGAGTTCTAACGAAGAGAACGAGCTAAAACAAAATTACTGCGCAATGCAGAAAAATTACATGCTCGTGACAAAATACGAGGTAATGCCGACATCGAGGTCGTGCAGGCTGCTGCCGGCGTCGAAGTCGAAATTGTAGTCGTAATCATGGCGCCAACGCTGCTCATTCCATACTTGAGATCGTGATTTCACCCTTCGTGATTCGCCTTCTTCCTCAAGCTCGTAGAGTTACCATTTCTTTTCGTTGTTCATGTCATTCTCTTATTCTTATATGGGAATGAAATTGCATTTCACGCTCTTTACAAGATGTGATCATGCTTCCTATATCGACTATGTTCTTCTCAAGATAACATATCATTTGTCATAGTTGATTTTCGAGACTATAGTTTAAATGATGACATAATCAATTCATACATGCATATCCATTTATATTCATCCTTTCAACATTGATCATCTAATTTCCAATCAAACATATACATTTATCCAAAATTTTGTTTACTTACTATAATCGCTTTTTGATTTCAAAATTAAGTTTGAAATTTTTCTTATTCATAGTTTTCATTTATTTCAAAGATAATAAGTTTTGAAATTTCATTCTCGTAGTTTATTTTTCAATCAACATCATAACATTCCTTTCCTTTTCCTTTACTAATGATTCCACCGATTCATCATTTAAACTTTTCATTTCATGAATCTAAAAGAAAATCATTTACCTCATTCCTGCTGAGCTGAATGTGATGGAGTGTCGAGTATAGTCACCGATTTCTGAAGTCTAGCGACTCAATCTAGACTCAACTTTGAAAGAAAAGTTTGTTTCAAAGAGCCAACAGCCTCGATACCACACTGTTACGACCCAACCCTAAAACGGATCGAGGGAACAATTGAAGGAATAGTACTTAAGGTTCATGAGATACTACGCTTAGGTGTATACTATATGCAAAATAACATAGTATACCAAAGTGAAATGAACCAATGTAACCAAAGGAAATATAATAACCTCAAGGACTTTAACTCATAATATCATCGGCTCACAAAACATTGTTCAAACTGCAATGAAGTCATGTGAATACACGGTGACGACGTGGTACCAAGGTTTCTAACTTAACATACATAAACTTATCAAAAGTAGTCCCGACTTCTCAACACCTCCATCAAAGATTTAATAATTTCAACCTCGCACATTTAAAAACAACATGCAGGGTCGAGTACAATAATGTACTCAATGGACTCATGCAAAACATTTTATCGTATTTAAATTACTGCCACATCATAGTAAGACATAAGTGGTTTTATTTGAAATACCTTATGCTTAACAAAAATATTTCATCGCTCATAAACATTTGTCACAAGCATTTTACTTGCATGTATGATCCACATCCTTATCCTTTCTTCATATCATTATCATTAACGCCGTAGAGCGAGGCCCTCCTACGCCGCCGTGACCGCCGTGAATTGTCCTTACAAAATTCACAAATACCATTAGGTGTACACGCTAATCTTAGCTGTATAAGCCTTCCAAGATAAGATCCGAGCATCGATTTCATTCATAAGTTGGGAGCTACCCAACGATTCACATTATAGCAATCAGGATAGGATACATATATAAAACATAAACATTTTCGCGGTGTAATTGCTTAAACATTTTAACATCATTTCTCGATATCAAGAATATAAAAATTATTCACTCAAAGAATTTATCACTTAAAAGTGTAGTAAAGCTCACCGACTATTCGATCGCTTTTATCTTGATTATTCTTCAACGTCCTACCGCCGCGTCATTCACACCTTTACGCAAAAACGATGTTTAGTACGTCGCTCACGCCGAGACTTTCAAAGTTCAGCATAAACTTCGATATTCTATATCGATCTAAATCAATTCTTTATCGAATTCAATACGCCGCTCAATCGTAATCGACATTTCTCGTATTTCACGTAAACGTAGATATGTTCAACAATTACCATTCTAACCTTTTGGTAAAGCGTTCAACGATTTCACGCTTTTTCGATTTAACGATTTCAGCCACGAAATCTTTTCTTACCAACGAGACTTCATTACTCAATTAATACGCTTTTACGCAGATTAGTGTATTTATCGAACGATTTCATACGTTGATTTCAAAAGTCAATAATTTTGACTTTTATTAGTAAATTTTACTAATTTATATTTTAATCTCTAATTTCATATAAATCAATTTCTAATTGATTTATTTTGCTAAACTTTATTTTTAATATGTTTTGAAGATAACTTCCAAACATATAATACATCATTATTTTTAACATTTAAGGATTTAAAATCCTTAATACCTTTAATATAGCACTCGGCCATCTACCATTATAATATCCAAACATTTTTCAAATTTTCTTCTAAAATTACATAGTGTACTATATTATCATAGTATGACTAATATGTATTAATAACTATAGAAAATTTTTGTGTATTACTTAATTAAGTCCAAAGTCACGGCTTTCTTCAAAATTTGTCCAAATAATTCTTAAAAAACTAATTATTTAGTATATGGTCTCAACATCAATCCATAACATATTTATAACATATGGTCCACCATATTTAATTTCTACATCAATAAATTAAGGCTCATGGTTTTGCCTTAGCATACATGCACTAAACATTTTCATAAAATTCTAACAAAATTACACCATGCTTATACATTATAGTATAACAATATTACATCATAGTTTTCATTAAAACAAATTAATTATCATCAAATTGAGCCTTGAAGCTCTCGGCCCTTTTCAAGAATTTGAACAATTAATTCCCAAAATTCTAGTAAAATCATAGAGTACATAGTTTAGGTCCTAGATTAACTATATGTCATCAGATGTCTTCAATAAAAATTACACATTAACATAAAATTTTTATAATTTTCGTAGTTTTCCAAAGTATAGCATAAGTTTTTTTAAAATTTCTAATAAATTGCTATGAACTCTTATGACACCATATATCAATAATTCATGCTCAAATAAATTCTAATAATTTTCATCATCATATAAATTTCATAACATCTTCAAATTAATTTTCCAAATATGATCTATGCTTCTATTTATTATGCTACACATTATTGATGCATAACTTAGCATAATGTTAGCAAATTTTGAAATCAAACATACATGCATAATATTTTGAAATTAAGAACACTCACCTATTCCTAAGTCAAACTTAACATGCATTAACTAAATATTGCTATCAACAACCACCAAGAACATAAGTATTAGAAATTTTTCACAACCAAAAACACTAAAACACTTGTATTCTCTCTAGCTTAGCTTTCAATTTTCATAGCAAGCTCATGTAAAATTGAAACCTTACTCACTCTCACCTTTCTATGGTTCAATATATAGTAGAAGGTTTATAGGCTAGACTTTGGTGAAGATAGAAGAGAATTTTCAAGGCTTTTTTTAAAGGGAGAAGTTTCATTTTTCAAAATTTGAGAAGAAATCGCTTTGAAAGAAAGAAGAGTGTTGGTGTTTGGTGTTCAAGACTGAGCGAGAATGGAATGAGAGGAAGAAGATGAATCCTACCCTCAGTGTCTCTCTCACCTCGGCCTTCTCTCGCTGGAGAGGAAATGGTTGTGTATTTTTTTCCAAAACTGGGTGGTGTAATTGTGAGAATAAACCAAATTCACCTCCCTTATACCCCTCAACCCATTGGCTATCACATGCAAATGGAAGAAAATAAGCTTGTGTGTAGTTAATGGATTATGACTCACAATTGAATCATGAGGTGGAGTTAATGCTCTTACACTATGTTGGCCATTGATTAAATTACATGCATGACTTTGGAAGCAAGAGTTTAGCTCTTTGATGTCCAAATGAGTAAATTTTATTTTTGTAGTTAAATATTGTTATTCTAGATACTATGTATTAGTTAAAATACATTCTTCCATGTATAATATACCTTCCTTGATTATACTATGTTAGTATGTAACATAGATATAATTTATATAATTAATATGTAACTTAACAAAGTGTATACCAAAGTGATGTGCAATATGTTATTTATAACATAAGGTTTCGACTTTTATTAGTCTCAATTGATACATATTTTATTTTCACGTTATTTATAGGTATATATATCGTAACATATGGTTTAGATAATAAATTATATCATAGGAAAATTTATTGGTATCATTTTGTATAAGAAACCCTAATTTTCGAATTAGGGTTTTAAAATTAGATTTTAATCACTATCGAATCCTTAATGCTTTAGCATTGTTTTAATGTTAAACAATACTTTAATTACATATAATAATCATAGGAATTTAAATACTATAATTCCTTGATCATTAATATCATTTTTCTATTCATCTCTAAACGCTAACGCTTGAAATGTCTCAAAACGTTAACTATCGAATCATCTCAAAATGATCGTAGTAATATCGTAATTACCTCGTTAAATTATTCCATTAATAAAGAAATTTTATCCTAAGCTCGCTGTTTAGAGAATTTTACTAATTAAACTTATCGTAAGTAGGCGCAATTTCTTCGTGATATTACAAAACACCTCCGTGACGAGATCTCATTAACGATCGAACCACGTAAAAGCCTTGGTGTTCTTTATCGCTTACATAAATCCCGCACACTCACATAACGAGATTGATCATTGGCGCCTCTGTGGAAACATCCGAACAAGAAAGCTTCGCTTCCTCTACAACTTAATGGCAAGAACACGACAACCGCCCACCCACGCCGGCAACCACCGTGGCCGGCGACGACACCAGGTGGTCACTCGTCATGGAAGGAGATCGCAGACGCTACAGCGCCACATTCCCCGAGGGCAACATGGAAAACGCCTCCATACACCCTCGTGACCGCCTCCCTAACGTAGGGAAGATGCCGAGCTCAACGAGGACGAACAAACAGCCATTCGTCCCACGAGGTCCTCGGCCGAGCAGTGACCGAATTCCTCAACGCCAACCTCGCCAATTCCAAAGCTTCCTCAACCAGAGGACAAAGGAAGGGCCCCTCAAGCGGCCCTCGAATCAATACCACGGCCGCCCGAGGTCGCCCTCCGAACAGCCTGGGCCCACCTCGCGTGATAGCCGAGAACGCGATCACACCCTCGACGTGCGGAGCCGCCACCGCGCCGAGCCGCCCCCATTCACGGAGCCGCCACCGCGGACGAGCCGCCACCACCGGGCCGCCTCGCCATTCGCTGAGCCGCTCTCCACCTCGCCATGCCGACTCGAGAGCCGAGCAAACAGAGAGGAGAAAGACGGAGTCGAACTCCCCTGAGGGACGATAGGCGCCGCTATCGATCCCCCACCCTCCGTAAAGAGATGGCAACGATCTCGCAGGGTTTGACCCACGGGAGAATCATCTCCCCTTTCTCCGTGGAAATTTCTGACACGCCGCCCCAAATGATACCGGCACCCAATATTGTCGCCTTACGACGGCCTAGGAGACCCCTCCGACTTCCTTTTCGCCACACTACCAACATGGCGAATCAAGGAATGGAAGATTTTCACATGTGCAAAATATTCCCGAGGTGCCGATTCCAACGCACGACCGGGTTCACCTCGGCCCGCCGTATCAAAGATACACCGCCCAGACCTTATGGATCAGCTCATGGTGCTTCTATCAAGACGCCACCCCAAAGAGTCCTCCTCCCGACTCGCCACAACCGCCAAGGGCCGGACGAGATGATGTCGAACTCGCCTCGAGGTTCATCAAAGAGTCGCCAAAATCGACGACAAAGAATGATCTCTACATCATCAACGCTGCTCAAAACGGATCCGACCGCTACCGAACAAAGAAATCACTGTGAGAAACCAAAGACACGAGTAAGCTTTGAACTCGTGGACAACTTCACAAAGGAGACGAGTCGGATCGAAGAAGAGGGAAACTGGGACGAGCGTAGTCCGAAAGAAAAGTCGACGACCAAGTCGAGGCGACCGACAAGCCGCCGACAGATCAAAAGAGGACCATCGAGTCCGTGCTCGAACTCGCCCAACCTCGGCGGCATCGCTTCCCCGCCAAATCAAGGGCGGAAATATTCGAAGCCCACGCCGAGCTCTTCCAAGCCCTCCCATGAAAGAGAGGATCCAAGAAGAGGTCCACAGAGGAGTATCAGCGACTATCACCATGCGGTATGGTCATGATACCGAGATTGCAAAAACCCGGCTCGCAGATAAACGAGCTCGCCAAAGGTGGAGCCCTCAAGAAATACCTCGCCGAGTCGGGCCGGAAACAGAAGCGTTGGGGAAGAATAACGTGGCAACAACATGGACCGACCTCGACGACGACTCCGACCAAGACGACGAGGACGAAGGTCCCAATGTTATGGAGCAGTTCTACGTTATAACCGATCGCCCATCGGAGCGACGAGGTCGCCGAAGAACGGCTCTGAGGCCGCCACCGAGGAGCCAAAAGAATGCTTTACCCGGACGGCGAGGACATAAGTGTTCTCCAAGGAGATCCGTACCCAAAATCATGCCGCACTGTGACGCCATCACCATACAGCCGTGGTGGGCAACAAGAACGCCCATCGGGTCTATGTCGACATCGGGCCTCCGCTGCATCATCTTCCGAGCCTCGGATAAGCTCGAGGTCGGAGGTATTCAGTACTCCCCGTCGTCCCAATTACGGAGCTTCACCCAGAGGCGGTCCAACCCGGTGGCCATTACCCTTCCGCTACTGTGGACGGCCCTGTGCCGGTCACCAAGGCCATCAAATTTTTCCCCGTCCAGCCCCTCCGCATAAACATCATCCCGGGAGATCGCCATACGCCACCAGGCCGGCTCTGCTCGTCTACCACCACCGTTAAGATTCCCACCCCGGCTGGAGTTGTTAGCATCCGGCGACCAAACGGCAAAAAAAGAATGCATAACCAGTGTCCACCCAAGATGCGGCCTCGCCTGTGCATAGCAATTACAGAACCCTGAGGCCGACGCCTTGAACGACCGACCGAGCCTCGACTATACGGACGACGATCCTCAAGGTCATCCGTGTCGGCACCTGTGGCCCAACCGACATCCGACGGTGGTCATACAACTTCCGAGGAATACAGGATGTGTTTGCGTGGTCCCCGCCGATATGACCGGAGTGTCGCCCGAGCTCATAACTCATCGCCTCAACATCGACCCGCCACAAGCCATCCGCAGAAGAAAAGAATATTCGCGCGTAACGCAAGCAGTCATAAGGGACGAGGTGACTCAACTTTGAAGGCCAAGATCTTGTTCGAGGTCAACACCCGACCGGATGGCTAATCCAACCGTGGGTCCGAAGCTGGGAGGAGGCGGCGATGTTCGCCGATTACACCGACCTCAACAAGCACCGCCCAAAAGATTGCTACCCTCCCGACATCGACAAGCATGCGGAGGCATTAAGCGGGCCACGATGTTCACTTCCTAGATCTATACAGGGTACCACCAACTCGATGAGTCTTAGAGACGCCCAAGACCGCTGCTCATCATCGACTTCTGCTTTTTACATCATCGAAGACGCCTTTCATCAAGAACGCCGGCTACTTACCGTAGGATGGTGGATGCAACATTCAAAGACCACATCGGGAGATCGTCGAGGTCACGCCGACCACATCGTAGTCAAAAGTCGAAACGAAGAGCTGCGCCGACGACCTCAAGACTATCCTCCAACTCCTCGTGTCGGCCAACCTCAAGCTCAACCCCGTAAATGTACATTTATGGTGAAGACCGCAAATTGGGATGCCGGGTTTTCAAGAGGGCCTCAAGGCCAATCCCACCAAGGTGGCGGCGGTTTCGATATGCAAAAGCTAAGGACCATCCGTGAGATCCACAAACTCACGGGTGCCTAGCCGCCTCAGAGACCCCTGCCTCGAGCCGAGAAGCGCCTTCCTCTTCAAGATCCCGAGGAGAGCTCCGACTCGCTCGCGTGAAGAACACTGTGTCGCCTCAAGACACCAAGGAGTATCCGCCGACCACCGACCCCCGTCCGCCCAAGCAAGGTGAACTCCTCTCTATACTGGCCGCCTGACGAAGGCCATCAAGCGGATGGTATCGACGGGGGACGACAACTCCCCATCTACTTTATTAGCCGAGCTCTCGCCGGACCGTAAACGAGGTACACCACCGAAAAGGTAGCACTAGCCTTGGTGAACGCCAAGCGACGCCCGACCCTACTTTCGTGCTCATTCCGTCTGTGTATTAACTCGACCTACCTGAGACAAGTCTGTGTCTGCCAGAGTCATCCGACGATAGCTGGCGGGCACTGGAGCTCATGAGCACGACATCTCATACTCCCCGAGGCCGGCCATAAAAGGGCAGCTCTCACGACTTCCTGGTGGAAGCCAACCACCGAGGTCGGTTTCACCAAGGTCGCCCAACACCCACCCCCACAAATGAGGACTCCGCCCCTACACCGCCCGATAACCGCCGGGTGTACGTACGGGACGGAGCTTCATGCAAACGGGCAATGGAGCATTCTCCTCCTCGACCGGACAATCAAGAAGTGACCTACGCCCTGCATTACCTTCCCAACCACCAATAATGAGGCTGGAGTATGAAGCTACCGATCTCGTGACTCGCCCGCAGCTGAATCGAGCCGACCATGTCCAGATCTTCTGGATTCCTGTGTCGGGTAAACCGTGTCCTAGGCGATACGAGGCCAAGGAGGACCGAATGAAGCAGTACCTCGAGAAGGCAAAGGAGATGCTGGCCTCATTCAGGTACTCCAGCATTCATCGGATCCCACGGGGCGAAAAAATGAGCCGATGTTCTCAAAGAAGTTAGTCATATTATCAACAAGTCCTCCCCGTGGGAGTGAGGTTCATTCCGTAAGCATAGAGGAGTCTCACATCTAAGATCATCACCGAGATGGAGCCGAACCGATGTCTCCCATAAAGGCCTACTCCGAACACGGCGCACTACCTCAAGATCGCCTCAAGCTAAAAAGACGATGGCGAAATCCCGTAAGCACCTCATACACAGGGCTGCTTCACCTAAGTCTTACCTTCAACACCTCATGAGGCGCGCTGGCTGAAGAGGCCGACTCACGTGCTCAATGAGATCCACAGTAGGTCTTGTGGAAGTCACATCGGCCGAGAGCCTCTCAAAGAAGACGAGGTCGGGATATTATCGCCCACCCTTGTTCAAGATTCGGCCGAGCTCGCCAAAAGTGTCCGGCGCCACCCACCCACGGTCAAAAAGCTACCCCAAACCGATCTAAGTACCGCAGAGCCCGTGGCCTTCATGCAAGTGGATCGACATCGCTGGTCCATTCGACCGAGCACCGTGTCACTTCGATACTTAGTCGTAGCCATAGACTACTTCACAAACGGGTCGAGGTCGAGCCACTTTCGAGCCCTCACGAGCGGGAGGATTCTGACCTTCGTGTGGAAAAATATAGTCCGCCGCCCATACCGCACATTCCGTCTCTCGGACAACGGCACCCAATTCGTCGACAAAATTTCAAGGAGTGGTGCCAAGAGCTCCAGATAGATTGATCGCTCACCCTGGCCGCACACCGCAAGCGAATGGTCGCACCGAGGTGACGAACCGCACGATCGCATAAGGATTGAAGAAGAGGCTAGACCGGCTAAAGGCGATTGGGCTGAAAATCTCCTCAAGTCCTCTCGTCCTATAGACAACACCGGACCTCGCACTTGAGAAACCCCATTCAGCCCGGGTTCACGCACCGAGGCCGCTATACCGCCGAGATCGGAGCACCAAGCCCGCGACTTTCACTTCGACCAGGCCGGAACGAGGAAGACTCGCGTACAACCTCGACGCCTCGAGGAGAAGCGAGCTCGCTTCATAAACGGGCCAAGCACAAGGGCCGTGTCGCACGGACTACAACAAAGGGTCAAAGCCTCCAAGGCCCAAGTAGGCGACTCGCCCCACGTAAATAATGAAGCCAAGAGAGCCGAGCGCCTCAACAAGTCGATCCGACACGGAAGTGCCCATACCTGCTCACGAGGACCTCGCAAAGCGGGCTTACAAGTCGGCTCACCTATCCGCACACTTATCCCCTAACCTGCACATCACTCATTTATGAGGTATTTTACATAGCTTCGATTTAAGATCGGTATCATGTTAGTTCCTTCATTGTTTTGCCAAAGTACGATGTTGATTATATATTCAATAAACATCTGCTTTTCCAATGAATATTTCACTGCCTCATACATATGTGAACATCCGCTTGATACACCACATTTAAACCTTCACATGTGACGCCTACGAAGATGAAAATCCCACCAAGTAGGGTACGACATGCACTACTCATTAATTTGAACGCCTACATGCAAAGCATACAGATTACCCATTAAGTTGGACGCTCACATGCAAAGCATACAGACACCCATTAAGTTGGATCGCTCATATGCACGCTGATATCCGCACCGATCTCGCCAACTCATACCCCTTTATTTGGGAAGATATGCACTCCGCACAAAGTCTACATGCATTAACGATCGCAAACCGAGTTCCAAGACATATACGAGTCAACCGGCCTCCGAGCCTGCTTATACCCCTTTATTTGGGAAAATATACACACGATACAAGATAAATACATTTACGACCAAAACGTAAGTCCTAAGCTATGTTTGACCTCTCAAGGGGAAAATGTACACTCGAAATGAGTCTAAATACATTTATATCTACATACAAAGTCCTACGCTATACACACACCTCATTCGGCTTCCTGCCCGCTCGCCAGACTCGCCAAGTCGCACCAATTTTGCACAAAATCTCCAGTCGACGGTATGCCTGAATGAACTCGTGCCTTCAACCCTACCGATAAGGCCGGAATCACCATGGCCTACTCCCGCCGCCAGACGGGCTCCTGGGGCACCCTGATCAAGTTTCGACCTGTGGTCACCTTCACCCACCCCGACACTTCAAGCTCGCGCAGCGCCAATACGGCACTTCTGAACGGGGATACACCCGAGGTCACA
Source organism: Salvia rosmarinus (assembly GCA_036937905.1). NCBI lineage: Eukaryota > Viridiplantae > Streptophyta > Magnoliopsida > Lamiales > Lamiaceae > Salvia > Salvia rosmarinus. Next base: position 22,377,818 of record CM072824.1, on the reverse strand, counting down.
CCCCGCCCCGACCGGACACCGGCCGAGTACGACCGCCCCTACCACCGCTTCCCCGCCGACCGAGGTCCTCGGTCGCCTTCCGCTCCTAGAGGATCGCCTCGAATGATCCGCCTCACCGACCCATCAACCGAGCACTGGCATGATCGGCGTAGCCGCCTCCTCCATGGGTTCTTCTATGATCGGACTGTGGAGCCCGCCCGGCCTCGCCATGGGTCGGGCATGCGCTGCTTACTAACGATCTCATACATCTCCATATACTTCACGATGGAGTCGATACGCTTTTGAACTTCTGTTGTCGGGCCCTCCTCATCCTCAAGACCATACCTCTCGCCAAGAAGCTCAACTCGGCCGCCGCCTTCGATATGGTAGTTCCACCGCCGGTAGATTGCCTCTCAGACTCCGCATGCTCCTCCGACACCCGAGCTAGCCTCTCCGCAGCCGGGCCGAGTCGCCTCACATCAGATCAAACCCCTCGATAGCGCTGCAGATAAGTCCGCCTGGACTCCGTCCCCGCATCCTCAACTTTAGGGCCTCGTTCTCACCAGAGCCGCCACTTCCGATCACCTGCAACTTCTTCGTCAGTCGACGGACGACGCCGAATGACATCCATGGTCACCAAAACTTGGGTCACTCTAAGACCGCCTCCAAAAGCACCTCTTCATCCTTCTCACCAGAGCACCTGGACTTCTTTCGGCTTTGTCACAGGTCGTGATCAAGTCCGATGTATTCGTAAGTGAAGTGCTAAAAATAAACAAGACAATACACATTTCAAAATGTTGTTTTATTACTCAAAAGGTTGGAAATTATTACAAGCGGCTCGGATCCTATCGACCCCGGCGAGCTCAAATTTATTACATCAGTCCATCGACCTCGTGCTTGTCGCCGGACCCGCTGATCTCCTGCCGCCTCGCCGATGCTCCCCGCGGTTGGCCCTCCCGCGGAGCTCCAACACCACCTCCTCGCCCACCTCCTCCGCTCTGCCCGCACTCGGCAAGGAGCTCCTCAAGCTCGGGATCCTCGTCCTCAGACCGGGCGACGACCTCACCGCCGGGAGGTCGAGCTGACGCCAGAGCCTCCAAAGACCGGAGGAACCAACCCCGGAGATCACCCGCGTAAGCCTTGTTCACCTCGGTCGACCTCGCCCACCCATGCTTAACCTTATCGGTCAGCATGGCGGCCAGCCTTCCCTGTGATCTCGACACCACCTTCGGCCCAAAGACGGCGGCAAGATCGGCAATAAAGGCCGAGAAGCCTCCGACTCGATGAGCCCATCGGCAAAGGCCCTCGGCAGTGGTCCCGGTCGGCCACCGCGACCCTCTCTCGTCCTCGAGCTCCTTCTTCGCCCGCCAACTCCTCCCGAACCTCTTCGACCTCCCCTCAGCGGCCTCCTGCCCCAAGCCCTCTTCTGTGGTGGCCTCAAGAAAGCAGCCCTCCCGGCCTCAAAGCGGCCTTGCGGCTCGCCCACCTTAGCAATGGCCACTGGTCTCAAGATCCGCTCACAGCAAGCTCCCGCCCAATACCATACCGGGCGAGCTCTCACTGACCAGCCTGACGGCAACTCTGCGCCTCAAGAACACGCTGTGGGCCCCATCACCGAGCTCCCACCCCAAAAGAGCAAAGACAAGTTAATAACGATCGCAGAGCGCATAAATCTAAATGTGGAAGAACTTTATACCTCGTGGGTGCGGCCAAGCTCGGATGGGCGGCACCCGCACTCAAGGCGCCCGAGGCGAGACTCATGCCGGGTGGACTCACCGAGGCCCACTCATCACTGCCCATATTGTCGACCTTCTTCGGACCCTTGGTAGGTCCAGCCCGCCATCTTCTTCTTTGCGGGCTCCTCGCTCGAGATCGCGAGCCCGCCTGCCAGATCGCCTTCACCGCATTACGTAAGAAAATCGATAGCACAAGAAAATCGAACGATAAGGATCTAAGAAGATGGGATGCCCTCATCCCGCCCTGCACTCGATCCCGACGCTTCCGACCAGAATACCACCGGCCTTCTTCAGTCGTCCCTCGGTAACTATGGATAGAATCTCACCAAGCGCTGCTCAAGACCTCCTCCATACGGCCCAAGTGGCTTGATTTTCTGTCCGCCACCGCATCGATGCCCCACTCATACCTCTACCGCCTCACCCTTGCAGAAGAAATACCTATTCCGCCAACGAGACACTTTGAGGGATCACACTTAAATTTCAGCCGGGAGACAAGACACCCCTCCTATGGTCTCGACACTAAAACGCATCAAGACTCGGGCGAGAACTCTCAAGAATGCCATAGCAAGAAAGTCCAAACCCACCACCCACCTAATAGAATTCGGGTCAATCGGGCAAATGGGGATCTGAAATACTCTGAGGCTAAGATAAACGGGGCCGAGGATACCTAAGACCCGCCTCAAACTATCTACATACACGGTAATAAACCTCCCGAGGCGCCATCGCCTATCATCCGCCGCGGCAGCAACACCACGCCTCCGGATCCGATTCCTTTACTACTTCAAAAGTTCCTCCAAAGGTCAAGCCCGACCGCCACGCCCACCCTCACCCATCCCATACCGAGGATACCGCGAACCCTAGAACTCACTATACGGACCTATCCGTGCCATCAGAAGCACATATAATCTTTTACGTCGGGAACTCACGGCGTAACCCGGCGTAAATGGAACTTTTAGAGCGAAGAAGATGAAGAAACATACTTACTTTTCACGCGAGTATATGGCTCATTCACGAGATCGATCAAGTAAGAAAATTTCTCGAAGTTTTATCTCTCAAACAAGGCGTCGAAGGGAAAGTGAACAGCTGCCTCGCTTGGGCCTATTTATAGGACAAAGGGCGCCTAAAAGTCGCCGCTTCAACTTCGACACGCACTACACGTGATTGACGGAGTCCACGCGCATTACCCGCTCGAAAGTGCCCAACATCACCGACGCAGTATGACGACGCTAGTGTAAGACGGACCGCCGCCCGACCTAGCAATCATCATACGAACCCCGCGCCCTCCGACGGTGGCGCCTCAGTCGCACTCGCCCTTCCCACAAATAACAAGGATCCAGATCGACCTCGGCGTCTATCAACGGGCTTCGCCCTTACGGAACGCTCGCATCCAGATCGAACCCTGCAAACCAGCCCCCAGATTCGGTGCCGCCAAGGGCGCACCTCGACATCCCTGAAAGGGCGGTCTCTCAGGTCGGACATCGGCACCCACCACAGGAGCAACACCACTCCAGATCGGACCTCGGCGTAACCTACGCAGAGGGTCGATATCCAGGTCGGACTTCGACTTCCTTCGGTACCACATCTTTTTCCAAGCGACGGACAACAGACCACCCAACCCGCCTCGACACCGATCGCCAAATAAACCTCACATCGTAAAGACAACACCTTCAACAAACAACGTCACCGAGCCACACCTCACCCGGCGAAGCGCTTTTCACTCCACCTCGGCATCGCCGTCCTCGACTATTCGTGTGGCTATGATGGATATGGCCCAACCGACAGGCCCACCAACAGCCCAAACGAAGCTGGGCCTAACGCTGGCAATGGGCCACGCGGTTGAGCCTGGGCGAGCCCTAATCGCACCCCGTAACCAAAGTCACCGCCACTCGGCCAACGGAGGACACGCCTAGAGCCAAAGTAGGCGCCACTCGCCAATGGAGACACGCCCAGAGCCAAAGTAAGCGCCACCCTACCAATGGAGGACACGCCTGTAACCAAAGTCAAGCGCCACCTCCACGTGGCGACGTAGGCGCTAAGTCCCCGCCCGCCAAAGAGGCACGCCAGAGGAAGAGTCACGACCAATGGAGAGGTTCAAGACGCCTTCATTGCGGTGCTCGGGGTTGTATAAATAGAAGGAAAATCGACAATAGAAGGGTTGACAACTTATCGAATACTAAGAGCTTGTAACTACACTCACCGCATCAAATTATAGTAAAGTATTTAGGAAACACCTCCGTGGACGTAGATCTCATTAACGATCGAACCACGAAAAGCCTTGGTGTTCTTTATTGCTTTACATAAATCCCGCACACTCACATAACGAGATTTATCAAGTAGTATTAATGTTAGACAAAGAACTCCATTGACAACTTTAACGGGATTCGCCCGTTTGCTGGAATCAAGAGGTTGGTCACCTGGAAAAACTGAAACATATTTGATTTAAGGATCAGAACTCGCCAAAATAGGATTAGAACTTCACAACACGCAATAATTGATTGCTGCAGATTGGTAGAACTGTAAGCATGACAGGAAAACCAACACCCAGCTGACTGACTGTGTGGATGCTAAGAGACTCATTTTATATTACCATCAGCAGATAAGCCGTGTTTGGAGTTCTGGTTTCATTCATCATACACACAATTATGACAAGAAGTTTTAAATCAGGATCAGTTTCTAACTGGAACCAAAATCTATAAATACAACTGAACAATATGGCATAGAAGTAGGTGCTTATGGTATTTCCTACTTTTGTCATCTTTGCACTCCTCATAAAGCAAGTGAACAGATAAAATAGTAGGTTCTCTTCTTTGACTTTACCAGCACATAGAGAGACACTGGTCAACTTTCCCTTAACACCAGATACACATAAAAGCGCATAGAGCCATACATATAGATATATGTGCTGTAATAATCAAATGATTACAGTCTTAATGCGACACAGGTCGGAGCACATATAGAGAGAATTAAGAACTCTACATACTTGATGTTGTGGCTGGCAGTGAAGTTCTTTCAGGCTTTTCACCACAGTATCTATATTTGATTGTGTCCCCTCAGAAGAGTCCTTAGCATTTGCATCAGCGAACAGCCTATTACGAACATTTAGATCCTTTCTACCAACAACAGGTTTTTTCACGTTATCAGACGACAGAGATTCAAGGACACTGACATTCTTTCAATATCTAACCTACTACTTGACTGCCTCCTTGTGTGAGGTGGCCTCGAATTCATGCCACTGCTGGCCTTAGCCAAGGCAATGGATTCCCTTCTAGACCCAATCGGATCTTTTCCAGTGCCATCTCGTGGTACTATGTTTGGTGTGACAATAGATCTATTAATGGATGACATAATAACTTTTGCTGTCAAGCTAGTTGCAGGACCACGCTTCTGAACTCCAATAATGCTGATTTCCTTGGATTCAGATGGAGGCAAAGTTACTGGAGGACTGTGCTTCTGACTCCTAATGCTGCTGATTTCCTTGGAATCAGATGGAGGCGAACTTGCTCCAGGATTCCGCTTCTGAACTCCAATAGTGCTGATTTGGCTGGACTCAGATGGCTATACAAGCTTAGGAACTTCAACTGGGTCAGCTGTCTTGGAACTGACGGAATTTACACCTGCAGCTTCAAAAGGGTCAACCATTGACTTTATTGCCAAGAAGTTAAGAGACAATTCTTGGACGGAGAGAGTACACAAATACATAACAGAACTTACGGTCAACGTATATAGTCTTGATGTCCTTAGACTCACTATCTGATGCTGTAGACTTAAGATTAGAATTTGAATTTACATGGCTTTCTTCCTTCTCCAAAGGACTGCCCTGACTCTCATGTTCCAGCTCAGAGTGGTCATGCTGCTCCGGAGCCAATCTTGTACCATAAGGCTCCATAAGCTGATGCACGAATGGCATTTTATTATTGTTATTGGAAAGAATTAATGGGGTTCTAAAATAAAAATGCAAACAGGAGATTAAAGACAATTAATTATCAGAAATAACTGGCAAATACCGAACATCTGCTATCCAAACTGCAACAGAGTTTTCATAATATGCGCCACCTAAAAGTTTCCCATCGTGGATGCAAAGATCACCAAGTGTTGACCATCCCATATCAACTGAATCATGGCAAACTAAAGGCCCCATGAGTAAACCTGCATTAGAAGAGAAATAAATCTTACAGATTGTTTTTATAAACCAGCAAGCCAAGAAACGAATGCTTCAAAGCCAGACCTTAAGCTATCATCAAGTCCACAGAAAAGGGTTCTACCATCAAGGTGAAAGGCAATAGATCTCACTCCCGCAGCCTGAGGGGAGACAAAAACAAATTCACCATGCATGATAGAGAACTAACATTGTCTGAGAACTACGATACCCTTCTCCGCATAATCCAAAATGTCATCGACAACAACAGAACCGCCGAATAACTCTCCTAAACCGTTATTCACATCGGGAGTGTTGGGACACCATCAAATATGGAAATGTCATTCTCAAATCCACCTAATTCATTCAACCCATCGAAATCGAAACCACCAAAGGGTTTCATTATCCTCCCAAATCAGTGGCTCGGAGGGCAGTGTCGTCGCGACTCAGCCTGAATCGACGAGAAAAATCTGGGGTTCTGTGGAAATGATACGCTACCGAGAAAATGAAAATCGAGACGCGGATTCAACAGCTAGTGGTGGTGGTCGGTTTGCTACCTAAAGATCGACGATAAGATGCAGCTCACTTGGCGGCGTCAGACGCAGACAAAGAAAGCTCTTTCTGCTAGTGGCCTCCACATACCGTGTTCAAGGCTCATGAAAATGGAGCGGAAAACCCTAAATCTTTGTTTGTGCAAACGAAGCTTCTGCAACAAGGAGAGAAATGATCTAGGCTTGTGATGAATTCAATTTTGGGAATGATAGAGATGCGACACATGAATAGAGGAGAGAAAAAAACGAAAAGAGTTTTTTTTTTAAAAAACACGCATATGACCACGCTTTTTGAAAACCGAGTGTATCGAGTACAAAACACTCACATACACCACGCTTTTGTTAAACAGTCAATATTTCATAAAGACTACGACATTAAGTATACGTAGTCTATATTTCAAAAAATTCAAGACATAGACTACGGCTTTTACAAAAACAGAGTTATACCTATAGACTACGATTTTTCAAAAATAGCGTAGTCTATGAGGCAGAGAAAATGTATATTTGTAGTAGTGTAAGTTGTGTTCACCCGACGCGAGAACGGATTTTCACATAGATATATGACGGGACGAGGTAATCCACTCATAATAAAAAAAGATGTTTTATTGATAAGTAAATGACATCATGCCTGGAAAAATAGAAAGGGCCAACATAATGCCGACGTGAAATAAAAACTATGTAAAATACATCATCAAAGTAGTAATATGCTGTGTTCTGGGGATAAGTGTACCTGATAGGTGAGCAAGTTTATAGCCCCTTTGTCGAGGTCCTCGTGGATGCGGTATGGGCCTTCCCATGTTGATCCAACTTATTAAGGTGCTTAGCTTTACTAGTTTCATTGTCTGAGGACGAGGTCGCCCACGTGAGCGTGGAGGCTTTCACCCTCTTGTTGTAGTACTTTGCTACTGGCATTTGTATTGGCTTCATTGATGAAAGCGAGTTCACGCCTTCCTCTGTGAGCATCGAGATCGCTCGTAGGTTCTCCCCGTTGCCATGCTCGGCAAAGTTAAGAGTTCTGCCCGGGACACCGATCTCACCGGTATAATGCCTCTGCACCATAGACTAGGTCAAGGGTGTTTCACCGTGGAAGTCCGAGGTGTCGCTCAGACACCAGAGGACTTGAGGGAGATTTTCAACACAACTCCTTTAGCTCGATCTAGCCTCATTTTTAATCCTCAGATGATCGCACGATTTGTCACTTTGGTCCGACGTCACTCGTGGGTGTGCGATCGAGGTGAACTGTTGTTTAACTGGAGCTCTTCACACCGCCTTTGAAATTTTTATCGATGAACCGGGTGTCGTTGTCCGAGATCAAGACATGTGGTATGCCGTGGCAAACTATATTTTTCCAAACAAAGTTCTCAATCCTTTCGCTTGAGGTTCGAAAGAGGCTCGCCTCAACCCATTTTGTGAAGTAGTCTATGGCTACAACCAAATACCGAATTTGTCCTTGCTCGATCGAAGGGACCAACGATGTCGATTCCCCACCGCATAAAAGGCCATGGACTTTGTAGGCTACCGAGGTCGGTTTGAGGTAGATTGATCGCGGGCGTGAAGTCGGCACTCTGACACTTCTCGACGAGCCTCGGCCGAATCCAGGATGAGGTGGGCAATAATATCCCGACCTCAACGCTTTTTTTGAGAGAGCTCGATCCGATGTGGTTTCCACAAGATCCCATGTGAATTTCTAAGTACATAGTCCGCCTTCTTACGCCCAAGGCATCTCGGGAGGGTTGGAGGTAGGATTTCCTATGAGAGTTCCTTCACGAATAAGGTATCTTCGGGACTGACCATCATTTTGGCTTCGAGCCGATCCTGCAGAGCACGCCTTCTTCCGTGTATGCCTTTATAGGAGTTATCCGCCTGTTCGGTCTCCGTGATGATGCCGATGGGGGCCTCGATACTTCGATCAACTTCCTCCACCGGTGGATTCGCTGATGATGAGGCTAATTTGCCGAGGATGTCACCGACTATTCTCTCCTCACGGGATTCGTGAATTGTGAAATACCTAAAGCAGTCAAGATCTCTTTAGCTTTCTCAAGGTATTGCTTCATCCTATCCTCTTGGCCTCAGATTTCCCTAAGACCGGTTTACCACCACCGGGAATCTCCAAAGATCCTGTATTTTTCCACTTTTAATTCTTTATGCAGACGAAGTCCCGAGATTAGTGCTTCATACTCCACCTCGCTGTTTGTGGTCGGAAGAAAACTGGCGCATAGGTTACCTCGCTTTTCCTGACCGGTAGCAAGATGCCGCCTCGCCACTGCTTTGCACGAGGCTCCGCCCATGTACATTTGCCAACAACCGTGAGGTAGGTTGAGGGCCTGTTCCTCCGTTGTTAGGACGGAGCTCGGGTGACCTCACCGGTAGGATCGACCTCTGTAAACTTGGCTTCACAAGGAAATCAGCCGAGCTTGCCTTTTATGGCCGCTCGTGAGTATATGATGTCATGCTCACGAGCTCCAAAGGCCCATTTAGTGATACGTCCCGACGATTCAGTTTCGACAAGACTTGCACTTGGGTAAGTCGCTTAGTACCGGATGGAACGGGCTCGAAAATAAGGTCTGAGATGTCGCTCATGCTCACCGCCAACGCTTATTTTTTCAAGCCGGAGTATCTAGTCTCCATCCTTCGAGAGCCCTACCATGAAGTAAATAGGAAGTTATCGTCCGAGCTCATCTCGCACAAGTACCGCACCGATTGCTTCTGTCTCGAGGCAGCCTGTGTATAGGAAAGGAGTTCACTCTTTGGGGCGGACAAAGGTGGGCGATCGGTACCCTTTAGTTGTGTAAAGGCGATGGTGCTCTTCCTCCCAGCTAAGTCCGGCTCTCCTCAAGATTTTGAAAAAGGAGTTGTTTTTCGACAGCCCGGATAGAAACCTCGAGGCGGCTAAGCATCCGGTGAGTTTGTGGATTTCACGAATTGTTTTCGCACTCAGCATGTCAAGTATCATCTTCACTTTGGTGGGATTAGCCTTTAACCCTTCTCGAGAAACCCAAGATCCCAAGAATTTCCCTGCTTTTACTACGAACGTGCAATATTGAGGGTTGAGCTTGAGGTCGACCGACCGAGGAGCCGGAGGATAATTCCGAGATCCTCGACACAACTTTCTATTTTTCTTTTAATCACGATGTCGCCGACGAGACCCTCGACGATCTTTCCTATGTGGTCTTTGAATATTGCGCCCACCATTCGTTGGTAGGTAGCTCGGTGTTTTCAACCCAAAAGGCATTTTTTGGCGCGAAGACAAAGTCGTTGATGAATGTTGTTTTGGAGCATCTTCCTTGCTCATCAAGACTTGGTGGTATCCTTATATAGATCCAAGAAACCAAGATCTCATGGCCCACCAATGCCTCCACCTTCTTATCAATATCCGGGAGGGATACAAATTCTTCGGGCGTTGTTTATCGAGATCGGTATAGTCGACACACATGCACCACCCTCTCCCGGCTTTCGAACTATGACGGATTAGCCATCCAGTTGGGTACTGACCTCGAACAGATCTTGCTTCCTAGAGTTGGGTCACCTCGCCCTTATCACCTTGTCACCGCCGCAAACACCCTCTTCTTTATCGAATTGGTTTGGTAGCCGGATCGATGTCGAGTCGACGAGTGATGAGCTCGGTGACACCCGCCATGTCGAGTGGTGACCATGCGAACACGCCCTGTATTCCTCGAAGTTGCATAACATGTCGCCGAACGCCGCTGGGACCGGTGCCGACCTTCGACGACCTCGGAGGATCGCCATCATATAATTGAGGTCGTCACCGATCATCCCGGGTGATAACTTCGAGGTTCTCAGAATCGCAGGCACGAGGTAAGGCCCCATCTCGGGTTGAGATCCTCGGACATTCTTTCATCGCCGCTTGATCACCTGATACTTAACACTCCCGCCGGAGTGTGTATCTTGACTGAAGGTGGTAGACCGAGCGACGGCCTGGTGGCATAGAACCGCCTCTTCCGAGGATGATGTTATACTTGAGGAGCCTGAAGCAAGAACCGAACGGCTTTGGTAATCGACTTGGGAGCTCGTCCTAAAGGACCTGAAGGGTGATAAAAGATTTTCGGTTACTACTGATCTCCCTAGTGAAACTCGACTCACTTTAATCTTTTGAAGTATCCGTGTTGATCCTTCCCACTAGATACTTACATCTTATACCTTCACAACGTCGGTGGTGGAATATGATCATCTTCCATTTCTCAAGAATGATTTCAACTTTGGATTTATGGTTTTCATGTAGTCCTCCTCCAAGAATCGGACGTTGGTGCTAATAACGACTTTCCGATCCTTAGGCTATAGAAATAATCACCTTTCACCCTAGGATATCCTACAAATAGCCTTGCATCGATCTAGCCTCCAATTTGTCAACTCGCTTGTTCAAAGACATGTCTTTGGATAACCCCATGTCCTTATATGGCTTAAACTGTTTACGCCCAAACCATAACTCGAAAGGGTCTTATCCCAACTCGATGGTACTAGATTGAGAAAATATGTCACTGCTTCTAAGCATACCCTGAACTAAACAGCCAGTTGCATAACTCATCATCGATCTAACAATCTCTAAGAGAGTCTTATTTCTTCGCTGACACACCATTTTGTTTGTAGTGTGCCTAGTGTAATGAGTCGACGTAATCCTACACCGCACTGTAGTCCATAAAGTCATTGTCGAGGTATTCGCCACCGCGATCGACTGTAGTGACTTGACACTTTTACCTAGCTTCCTCTCCACTTCCGCCTTAAATTCTTTAAATTTCTCAAAGCATTCAGACTTGTGGTGAAGCAGGTATACATATCCGTACCTTTAGCGATTGTCAATGAAAGTGATAAAATACTCGTACCATTCACGAGCTTGTGTAGACATCGGCCCACACAGTTAAGAGTGAACTAATTCCAACATATCTTTGTCTCTATATCCCTTCGCCTTGAGGGCATCTTACCATCTATACAGGATTCGCAGACTGGGAACGAAGTGACTATGAATTCGCCCAACGCTCCATTCTTATCCAGTCTTTGGATCCTATTTAGATTTATGTGACCTAATCTAAGATGCCAAAGATATGTACAGTTCTCTGTTAAAGAAAACTTCCTCTTTTTATGGTTGGATATAGTAAATGCAACATAATTATAGGTATTATGCTTAACATAAATAGTATAAAGAGAGTTATATAATATGCCATCAAAGATAAACTTGTCATTTATCATGATATAAACACCACCATAAAAAAATAACAGAATCTTCATCAATAAATAGTTTAGAAATGCAAATAAAATTCCATAAAAACTCCGGCACATAAAGAACATCTCTCAAAACTAAAACTTTTCTAACAAAATATAAAGAAACATCTCCAACTGCAAAGGCCTCAACTTTCTCCGTGTTGCCCATGGAGATCATTATCTTGCCATTACTCAGCTGTCTTGTCCGCAGGAATCCCTACGAGGTATAACAAACATGATCGGTCACACCTGTATCTACTATCCAAGAACGAGCGTAACAAGTTGCAAACATGTTTCGCATCTGAGCTAATGGCGTACCTTGAGCCTCGCCTAGTCTTACCGCAAGACTCAAGCACTTGCCCTTCTCATTTGGCTTTTCAAACCACCGGTAGAGCCATTTGTAGACTCCCACTTCTTTTTTAGCTTAGCATCTCCGAATTCCACTTTTCTTTTTATCTTTCACGGAGCAAGGTATTCCTTGAGGTGCGTACTAAAGACCGCAGCACCTTTGCCCATTTTGCAATGAATCTGTAGTATGACTCTTATCATATAGATCACGTTATCATGGAAGTCATTAAAAGATTTGGATAAAGTGTTGAGGATAATATCGATCTTGACCTCGCCATCAATATATCATCCAACCAATTCGAGCCTCCAAAGAGATTGATCATTTGTTCTACAAGATCATGCACTAAATTGACTTGCATAATTGAACCTGACATTATCAACTTTGTCAAGTTATAACGAGCAATTATGTCTGACTCCCCATACAATTTTAGGAAATTTATCCAGATAGTGGCTGCATCCTCAATCTCTTAATGCTTAAGTTGCGATGACTCGTACATGGCAACCAAAAGAAAACACTTTGTCATTCTATTTGATTTATCTCATTTCTCATGCTCCTTGCGCTCCTTATCGGTATATGAAACATCTAGGGGTGTTGGACAATGTGTAGTATGTACAAATAATTTTTTTTCGGCAGTAAGAACAATCTTAATGTTTCGTTTTCACTCGATATAGTTCAGATCGGATAATGGATTTTGTGCGAGCATATTGATAATCTTATGATAAACAGTGCAAGCAAGCCACACGTGTGGATCGCCACTCACGGTCGTATCACTTTGTTTAGAGATCAAAATATGGAGGTCTTGACGTATTTAATTTAAGAACTAAAACATCGGGTTTATTGCTTAGTGTTTTATTATAAAAGTTTGTCCATGATGATCACTTAATCATGATATGCTCTTTCTAGGACTCAACAAGTAAAACATGCTCATAGAATTCTAAAACATGTTTTAAAACATGATAAACATAGCATGCTTGCTAAATGCGCTAATCATGAAAACATATATCCATATTTCTACGTAATTAAACATACATTACATGTTCTCGCATAATTTAAACATCCACGACATGCTATGAACGATAAAAATAAAATAAAATTCGTTCATCGCGGCCCATTCTAGGATCATATAAGTCACTGTCTAATTTATTACATAAATTTGCATAGTACAAATCCTCAAATTTTCTTTGAAACGGGCCTCGCTCAAAGGCACGGACCGAACTCGCGTCACCGAATTTGGTCTAAAAATAAAACCGGTTGGAATGTGATTTAGGTCGGGTCGGTCTCAAAATCGATCCGTCGTCGAAACGGGTCGGTCGATAAGATGGGTTGGGCGCGTGCTGGGCATTGCCCATCGCCGTCTCTATCCCTCGCCTCGCCTAGCTAGTGTTCGCGCAAGAGGCGGTGTCGTCGCGCGTACACACGGATCGCGCTAAGGCCGCAGCGACGCAGCGTATGCCCAAGATACGCCACGCCCGCCACACCCCATGCTACCCGCCAACCGACACCCCACGCCCGCCGATCTTCGCGTGCATCGCGCATCCTCACACAATCGAACCTCGCCCGTGCGTATCATGCGGTGAAACCACGCATATGACGCCGCCGCAAAGATCTCGTCGGGTCCCACCTTACGTCTTCCTGCACGTCCGTACACACTCTGTGTGTCGGGTCTACCCACGCTCTGTGTGCAACAGGCATCCACGTGCTGGATTGACGTGCGGTACTACTGTTGGCGTGTTGGTGCTGTCATTCGCCACGCGTGCGCCGTTGGGCACCAGTGTCGCCAGGCATCGCCGCCGTCGTCTTGCAAGCTCGCGCACCGCCTCCGTCGTGCCGTGTGATAAGACTCCATCGTGTTGTCTCGTTCTTTGTGTTCTTCATTTTAATTCTTCGTTTTTATAGATATAATTTACAAAAAATAAATTCTAATCTAACAACGGATTTTCTCGTAATGAAAAATGATTCCAACGAAAAAACAAATAATTGAGTCACGATGAACAACGGATCTGCAATTAATTATAGCACACATAATAATCAAATATGAATTAATCCAACAGAGCCTAGATACTGATCCCAGGTCCGATACCAGTTGTAGGAAAATTTTATTTTACACATGCTCCCGATGATCTATCTTAGATGTTTGATTCAACATACATTGATTTTATTCCTAGCATGCTCCTATATAATTAATTGCAACATATAGGTATTGTCTCATGTTTACCTACGAATTTCTGGGATAGCAAATCAATTGCGGACTCCAGCTTTGATCTTCTGCACTGTATCCTGGATACCTATTCTCCAATATTGAGTGAGAACAATCTATGGAGAATACTTCAAAATTTTACCCCTATATCTTCCTATGGGATTTTCGAAAATCACAATAAGCATAGGATAATGTGATTTTCTTCTACCTTGTATTTATAATGCTTTCCATGGAATCCTATTTAGATAAGACTCTTACATATCTAATAAATACAATAGTTATCTTCAATCCCTGAGGATAATTCATATCTAGAATAATTATCTCTTGATGTCTAATAATATCAGATAATATATGAGATGTATTAAAAATATATAAATCAGAATAGAATTACAGTGGGACTCTACACGGGGGGCGATGAAATTTAGGCAGCTAACAAGATTTGATGGGCCTGCCCAGAGATCAAATACAAGGAATAAAGATGAGCCTAAAATGAATTAATTATCTTATGTTCAACCGAGAACATAAATTAATTCATAAATATTTATTCATTCCACTAGAGAATAAATGCTGACTTACCCCTTTATTACGGAAATTGAATCAGGTTTGCACTTAGACTTACGAATTCCCGTATTTAAGATATCGTACATCCATTAATTATTTATAGCACTTTGACTGCTTAAAATAATTAATCTTTTTAATTCCTTAAGTAGTACCACTCAATCTTATTATTGTACTTGAGCTAACTCAACCTACAAGGTTTAGTACAATAAATTTTTTGAGCTCCTTAAGGGGAGGTCATCATCGTTAATGGATACGGTGACTCGATACAGGTAACTAGTAGATATACAAGCACTTCCACCACCCAAAATGCGGATAATCTTGGATTATCTTATGTAACTCTCACCCATAATTAGTCAAAGTGATGGTGTAACTCATACTGATCACCTAAAATCTTATCGAGATTTAGATCAACATAGAGTCATCGAGATCTAGGTTCTTCACGATGGTCACATAGAAAAACTCATCTTACTGTGATCCATCAATACATCAAGACGTACCAGCATAGACAAACAACCAAGTCAAGCTACTTCTTCTCTATACTGCAGCCTATACCGACAACTCATCCTCAAGTTGTCTCAGCTATGATCATTTTTATATCTCAGCTAGCTTAACCAATCATATAGACTTTTGTGATCTTCTACACACTATATGATCTAAATTTTGTATGAGATAATGGGATAACATGTGCAATCAAGTAAACAATTCAAAAAGAAGATTGTAATAATGGTAACGGGAAACATTGTATAAGCTCAACCATTCTGCTTACAACATACAAATCCAACAAATTGACCATGGGTATTCATCTTACTCGCAGCTCCAACTTGCCTCTTGTTGGGTTTTCAGACTGGGCTTCGGATGTTGATGATCGTCGCTCTACATCGGGTTGGTGTTTATCTTGGTGGAAATCTTGTCTCTTGGTGCTCTAAGAAACAACATGTTGTTTCTCAATCGAGCACCGAGGCCGAGTATAGATGTCTTGCTCATGCTTCCGTAGAAATTTCTTAGATTACTTATCTTCTTTAAGAGCTTTCGATTAAGCTTCCCTGAACACCCACAATGTGGGTTGATTGCTCAAGTGCTATTTATCTTGCTTGAAATCCTATCCTCCATGCACGCACTAAGCACATTGAGCTTGACGTGTATTTTGTTCGTGACAAAGTTGTAACTAGTAAATTAGTTGTTCAACACATTCCCTCTTTTGAATAGGTTGCTGATATTCTCAACAAGACTCTAAGTCTGCAATTCTTCACCCATCTTCCTAACAAGCTTACTATTGTTCCACCGACTACGCTCTAATTGAGGGGGCGTGTTAGATGTGTGCTTGGGCCACAACCTCAACTTAAAGAGCATAAGTTATCTATGCCATCTCAACAAGAAAGGGAAGAACCTCCACCTCAGCCTTACAGCACATTCAAGGAAGATTCTGGAAACTAAATCATCAGCCAATGGGCTTGTGCTCTCTTAAGATTGTAACAAGTGTTCTTATCTTATTTATTCCGTACATGTTGTATGTTGGTTGCCGAATGTTTACGCCTAGAGTTACTGTAGTTGGATATAAATAGTGATCTCATCTATTTATGTATGTGTGCTATTATGAATCTATAGTAAAAATATAAAGCTTGTTTTCATGGCTATCTTTATATTTTCTGCACATTTTCTATTAGAACATAATACAAGATGACTAAACTAGAATACAGTTTGTTTGTATATTTGGATCGACCAGCACAACAGATTAACGCATAAAACGAGAAGCACAAGCTTTTATATATTTGAATCTGCCACTTCAGTTGTAAATGAGTACACAAAGACTCGTCCGTTTTGAAAGTGACCATACAATACAATACAATACAGTACAAACATTCTCAAATCAAATAGTTAGATTTACTAATGAGAATATGCTCTCATTTTCCAGAGGAAAACATAATTGGCTATGAGAAAGAGTATCCTAGTTAGTTGAATTCTCGGTCTTTACTTGTGAATTCGGCGGGTTTTCTTCTTTCCGTTCATCAGAATAATTCTTGGCCTGAAACAAATATATCAACTATCTCACAACAAATTCCTTTTTTTTGTGCTTAAATAATATTATAACAAAAGATAATCCATGAAACTGAAAAAGGTTACTTGCCTTGAACAAATCCTGTTGTTTATGCATCTTTGCTTGCTCCTTCTCCCTCAATGACCGAAGCGGCGATATGCTCTATTACGACCCAGAATCAATACCAATCAAATTAATTAACAAGCCTATCAAAATCTTAAAGTATAGAGAAGAATGTAGAGGTGATCTACATACCGTGCAAGATAGCTTGATCTCCTTCAATTGGAACAAGCGATCAACCTCAATCTCGAGCTGCTTCTGCAACATCCCTCTGTCAGCCATCTCCTTCATCTGGGAATCCAGCAAGAGAGCTCTCTCTCAGCACCTTATCAGTCTTATCCTTATCAATCCGCAGCCTCTCGAGCTTCTCGCGAATGGCGCTCAGCTCCTCCGCCAGAGATGCATCCAACAACTCAATCTGAAAAAACACTCTTTTTTTACAGGGTGGAGACTAAAATATTCTCCTTGTTATTCTCATCTACCTCAGCCCAAACTGCAGGTGCAGGATTTAGATTTGGTTTTGGTTTGGTTTCGAAAACGAGTTCTTGGGCTGGAGTGGTTTGCGGCCGCTTCTCGGCCGCTGATGCCCAGAGATTGAGATTTAGCTTCCACCATTTGAATTTGAAAATAAAAAGAAGGTTAATGAATGTGTTGGGGAAAGTTCAAGTTGGTTTGAGGATAAGAGAAGTGGTTAAGACCATAAAAGAGTGGATGAAGACTGAAATGGAGCAGCCGAAGAAGAAGGGCAGGAATGGATTTGAATTTTTTTAAAAAAAAATCTGACCGGCAGCAACGGCTAGTATTTATATTTATTAGTATTAGATATTATGTGGGACCTAGTGCAACTCAGTGATAAGTGTTTGGAAATTGATAACTTCTACCTTTCAAAATTAAAAGCTTCAATAGAATAGTATTTTACATTTTTTATTTTTTCTAAATTGTACCCATTAAGTCTTTTCAAATTTATAGTTATATTTAATTTTTGAGATGTTACGAAATGTATTTAATACACTGGGAAACATCCTATGTACTCTTATTTATTCACATTGAAAAGATTGATTTTTTAAGGACAAAATACAAAGATTGTCAATTTCAAAGAACTTCTAAGAGAACTATTACTGGATAACTAATGAGTAAAGCACACTAAAATTTTAAGTCGGATCATAAAGGGGTTTTATTTTCATATTTTAAAACTTTTTTGTATTCTTTCTATTTCAGTTTTTAGATAATTTTTAACGTATTAATTAGAGGATGTTGTTGATTGAAGTAATATTCTGATAGTAGAGCCGGCAAAAGTAGCACCTGACCCATCGGTCTTTTATACGGATTGAAAAAATTTAGGGTTATTAAAGTCATCTTCAATACTCAACATCAAAATTTTAACATCATTTTGCAGTAACTGTCCCATCAAGCAGTAATCCATCTCTAATCCACAAATACAAATTCTAACTCAAAAGAATATTCTCTTTATATTATCCTTAATTAATGGATTAGTTTGAAATTTTCAACTAAAAAAGAAATGCGTTTGTGAACAGTGTAAAAACATTTACGCATTTGGAGAGAAAAGTCATACAACAAAATGGATATGTGTTTACAGTTACATTGAAGTTATTTTTTACTGCATTTTGAGTTTGTAGTAGAGTATTGGAGATTACCTAAATATGAAGCCTTGCCCAACCCTAGAAGGGCCATCGAGCGGGCGGCTCATGCCCAACTCAATTTTTTCAATTTTTATTAACCTATGAAATTATATATTTAACTATAAAAAGATAATAATTATGTAAAATAACAATTTAAGCTTATAAACAAGTAATTTAACAACAAGATTAACAAAATTCAAAACTTTATGTTAATACAATGAAAAATAAATTTAAAGCACCGGAGTCATAATCTAAACTAGTAAATAATCCAAAATGAAACAATAAAAAGAAAAACAGAACTTAAGAAAAACAAAAAAATGGTAGAAAATAAAAATATATATTTATCGGGCGGGCTTTTTAATCCGAAAACTTTGATTTTTTTGGCTCGAAGCCCGATCGGCCAAAGGTTTTTTTTTCGGACGGGGTTTTTAGGCCCCATTGTTTTTTTAGCCTCTAATTTTGAAACTCAACCTAGCCCAAACTTCAGGTACCCCTGATCGACCCATCGGGTCGGGTCTATTTTGCCGACTATATCTGATAGTAAGGATTTGAAAATTAGTAAAACTAGTTGAATAATTTAAGTAAGGAATTGATGGTCCCGTTGGGTACGTGTAGGGATACACCAATTAGGCAAATTTCAAATTTTTTTCTTTCAACAAGACTGGTTGGCTACATGCAGATGGTGGTCCCGTAACTAGCGATCCAAAGATTGATATCGATTGTTGGTCGGTTTAGAAAAAGGCGACTTATATTGAGTGATATCGGTTAGCAAACCCACCGACCGCCGAGGCGGTGGTCGATTCTCGATAACTAATATGCATACGGAATGTGGTGGTTACCATATTTGCCTTACTGAAAACTTGAAACTGGTTTGTAACACTTAGCCACATATTGCTTAGTCAGTTTTCAGTTATTATCTTTTAGTATCAAACGATCTTCGATAGAAGGTTTCAAAACTATGTTGTACTTCTTTTATCAATATCATGCAATATGAATAGCGATACTGAAAGTAAATAACACGTTGAGTTTTACATGGTTCGGAGATATCAGCTCCTACATCTACACACTTATTGCTCAGTAAATCCACCAACTTCAGATTGGGTCTTGTTTACGAGTACAAGAGTAAACCTAGATACTGAGTTAACGTTACGATATACCCTCACTGCTTTCCTCCTACTCTCCTATGCTTGTTGGATTTGTATACTGAAAGAATAATGGTTGAGCTTGTATACAATGTTTTCTGTTACCACTATTACAATCTCATATCTAAATTGTTTACTTGATTGCATATGTTTGTCCCATTATCTCATACAAAAGTTAGATCATACATAGTGTAGAAGATCACAGAAGTCTGTATGATTGGTTAAGCTTATTGAGATATATAAAAAGGATCACAACCGAGACAACTTGAGGACGAGTTATCGGTATAGGCTGTAGTATAGATAAGAAGTTACTTAACTTGGTTGCTTGTCTATGCTGGTACGTCTTAACGTATTGATGGATCATAGTGAATGAGTTCTTCTATCTGACCGTCGTGAAGAACCTAGATCTCGGTGAATTTACATAAATCTAAACAACGATAAAGTTTCAGGTGAGTATGAGTTATTAACCATCACTTTAACTTGTTATGGGTGAGGGTTACATGAGATAACCCAAGATTCTCCGTATCTTGGGTGGTAGCAATGCTTGTATATCATGCTAGTTACCTGTATTGAGTCACCGTATCCATTTAGGATGATAATGTCCCCTTAATGAGCTCAAAAGGTTTATTGTACTAAACCCTGCAGGTTGAGTTAGCTCAAGTACAATAATAAGGTTGAGTGGTACTACTTAAAGATTTAAAGAGATTAATTATTTTTAGCAGTTAGAATGCTATAAATAATTAATTGACGTGCGATATCTTAAATACGAGGATTCGTAAGTCTAAGTACAAGGCCGACTCAACTTCGGTAATAAAAGGGCAAGTCAACATTTATTCTCTAGTGAAATGAATAAATGTTTATGAATTAATTTATATTCTGGGCTGAACATACGATAATTAATTCATTTTAGGCCCATCTTTATTCCTTACATTTGATCCATGGGTTGGCCCATCAAGACCTGTTGCTGCTATTATTTTCGCCTATCCTCATAGTGTCTCACTGGGACTCTGTTCTGATTAATGTATTATTTTAATACATCTCCAATATCTAGATAGTAATTATCTTATATTATTAGATATCAAGAGATATTATTTGATATCATTAGATATCAAGAGATATTATCTCATATTATTAGATATCAAGAGATAAATATTCTAGATATGATTTATCTGCAAAGATATGATTATGTTTATTAGATATGCAAGGATCCTATCTAAATAGGATTCTAGAATGTATTATAAATACAAGGTGAGAGAAAATCAGAAGTAATCATTTTTATTTTAGATAAGATTTTCAAAAATCTCATAGTAAAAAGAAGGAGGCGATTTTTTACAGTATTCTCCACAGATTGCTCTCACTCAGCATTGGAGAATACTCATCTGGGATACAGTCTAGAAGATCAAAGCTGGAGTCTGCCATTTATCTTATTTCATAGAAATTCATAGATAAACACAAGTAAACATCTACTTATTGCAATTAATTATATAGATGCATGCTAGGTATATAATCAATGTATGGTGAATTAGACATCCAAAATTGACCATCGGAGAGAGGGTAAAATCAAATTTCCCTTCAATTGGTATCAAAGTCTGGGATTAATATCTTGGCTATGTTGGATTAATTCACGTTTGATTATTATATGCGCTATAATTAATTATGGATCTGTCGTTCATCGTGGTTCGGTTGTTTGTTTTTTTTCGTTGGAATCATTTTTCACCACGAGAAAATCTGTGGTTAGATTATAATTTATTTTTTGTAAATTAAATCTGTAAAAATGAAGAACGAAGACAAATAACGAGAAGAACGAGACACGCGGGTTGCGTCCGACGGGGCTCGACGGCACACGCTAGCGGCGACCATACATCGTCCCGCGTGCAGCGCCGCGAGCGTGTGGAAAAATGGACAACAAAGAACATCGCATGATCCTACACGCGGGTGCCCGTCGTGCACGACTCACGCATGCACTCCCGGTAGCGTGGGATGCCTCGACGAATGTCAGCAGGGCGATGGACAATGGCACATGCAAATGGGTGACGAGCGAGGCATGCGACGTATGATAACAACGCCGACGGCGGCATGCGGCGGCGCACTCCACACTCACATCACACACATATACACACAACAGCTTGGCGAGATGGCCATACAGTGGGGGGTGTCTGGTGGCGCGCGATGGGCTGTGCCCTATCGCCGAGGCCCATGCGCATGGCCCAGCCCACTCGGGCTTACCCGACCTATTTTGGACCCAGACCCATTCCCGACTCGGATCCAATTTTTTCCAACCTGATTCAACCCAATTTTTTGATTTTTTTGGCCCAAATCCAGTTTTGACGAGTCCGGTCCGTGCCTGTACACGCGAGGCCCATTTCAAGAAATTTTTGAAGATCTGTACTTTGCAAAATTATGTAATAAATTAGGCAGGAAAGTACATGATCCACGAATGGGCCACGATGAACGAATTTTATTTTATTTTTATCGTTCATAGCATGTCGTGGATGTTTAAATTATGCAGTAGCATGCAATGTATGTTTACAGTTTAATTACGTAGATAAACATGAATATATGTTTTCGTGATTGACTGTGTTTAGCAAACATACTAGGTTTACCGCATTTTGAAGCATGTTTTAGAATTCTGCAAGCATGTTTTATATGTTGAGTTCTAGAGAAAGCATGTTAGAACTATGTGATCTGCATGGACAAACCTTTTGTAACAAAAGACTAAGCAAGAAACCCAACATATTAATTCTTAAATTAAAAATGTCAAGACCTCCATATTTTGATCTCTAAACAAAGTGATACGCACTGTGAGTAATTGTCCACATGCATGGCTTGTTTGCACTATTTATCATAAGTTTGTTAGATGAGATTTCTAAATAAAATATTTTAATCTATTGAGAGGTGAGAGTTTCACGTGTAAACGTCCATATGCATGGCTTGCACGTGGGATTCCTTGGACGATTGGGCAAATATTATTTTATCAAAATGTTACAATATTATTGTTACGAATTATGTGCGATCGTATGCTTATGTGTTTACATTACATTTCATATATGTCTTTTATTTCGATTACCAATATGCTCGTACAAAACCCTCTTATCCAGTCTGAATTTTATCGAGTGAAAACGAAATATTGAGATTGTTCTTACTGCCGAAGAAAATTTATTTGAACTCATTACACCTCGTCCAATGCCCCTAGACGATTCATCTACCATTGAGGATCGTAATGAGCACGAAAAATGTGATAAATCAAATAGAATGACAAAGTGCCTTCTTTTGGTTACCATGTGCGAGTCCTTTGCAACTACAGCAGCAAGAGATGGAAGATACAACCACAATCTGGCTAAATCTCATGAAATCGTATGAGAAGTCGAACAAAATTGCTAGTCATAACTTGAAAATTAATCATGTTAAGTTCAATGATGGAATGCGATTTAATGCACAACCATGTAGAGCAAATGATCAATCTCTTTGGAGAGCTTGAATTGGTTGGTGGATATATTGATGACGAAGTCAATATCGATATAGTCCTGATACTTTACCAAAATCTTTTGATGACTTCCTTTATAGGGTGATCCTATATGAAAAGAGTCATACTCTAGATTCTTTGTAAAATGATCTGGTAACGGAAGAAGGCAAGATGAGCATAGGTGCACAGTCTTTAGTACGCACCTCAAGGAATGCTAAGACTAAAGAAATTAGTGGGAGCAATATAAAGGGCTCTACCAGCGGTTTGAAAAACCAAAGGAGAAGGGCAAGTGCTTCAAGTGCGGCAAGATCGCACATTGGAAGACTAATTGCTCTATGCTCAAGGCTCGAGGCTTAAGGTACATCATGACTACAGTAATGGAAACATATTTAGCGACTTGTTCTACTCATTCGTGGGTAGTAAATACAGGTGCAACTGATCATGTTTGTTATACCTTGCAGGGGTTCCTGCGGACAAGGGAGCTCAGTGATGGTAAGATAACGATCTCCATGGGAAACGCGACGAAAGTCGAAGCCGTTGCAGTCGGAGATATTACTTTATGCTTTGATATGGCGGTTTTAGTTTTAAAAGATGTCTTATATGTGTTTGAAGTTTAGGTTAAATCTTGTTTCGGTTTTCAAACTATTTACTTATGGATATTCGATTGTTTTTTGATAGTGCTGTTTCTATCATAAGAAATAATGAGTTTATCTTTGGTGCATATTATATAATTCTCTTTATACTATTTATGCTAAGCATAATACCTATAATTATGTTGCATCTACTACATCAAACCATAAGAATGTAAAGTTTTCTTAGCAAGATAACACCACATATCTTTGACATCTTAGATTAGGTCACATCAATCTAAATAGGATCCAAAGACTATCTAAGAATGGGCGTTGGGTGAATTTACTGTTACTCCATTCCCAGTTTGTGAATCCTGTGTAGAGGGAAAGATGTCGACCAGACCCTTCAAAGCGTAGGGGTATAGAGACAAAGAGGTGTTGGAGTTAGTCCATTCATATCTATGTGGACCGTTGTCTACACAAGCTCATAGAGGGTACGAATATTTTATCACTTTCATTGACGGTTACTCAATGTACGAATACATATACCTGCTTCACCATAAGTCTGAATGCTTTGAGAAATTCAAAGAATTTAAGACGGAAGTGGAGACAAAGCTAGGTAAGAGTATCAAGTCACTGCAGTCTAATCGCGGTGGCGAATACCTCAGTAACGAGTTCATTGACTATATGGTGCAGTGTGAGATTACGTCCAAGCTCACTACACCGAGCACACCACAGTAAAACGGTGTGTCGGAGCGAAGAAATAGGACTTTCTTACAGATGGTTAGATCAATGATGAGTTATGCAACTTTTGTCTATTTCATTCTTGGGGTATGCCTTAAAAAAAACATATTTGCTCAATCTAGTATCGTCCAAGTCAGTGACAAGATCCCTTTCGAGTTATGGTTTAGGCGTAAGCCTAGTTTAACCCATATGAGGAGATGAGGTAGTTCAACATATGTGTTGAACAAGGAGGCTGACAAGTTGGAGGCTAGATCTGATGCGAGGTTGTTTATAGGATATCCTAGATGAAGGAAAGATGGTTATTTCTATAGTCCTATGGATCAGAAGGTCTTTATTAGCACCAACGCCCGATTCTTGGAGGAGGACTACAAATCCAAAATTGAAATCATTCTTCAAGAATTGGAAGTTGATCGTATTCCACCATCGATTCCACCAAAGGTATAAGATGTTGAGTCTAGTGGGAAGGATCGACACCAGATGCTTCAAGAGATTGAAGTTGTCGTGCCCCGATCTCTTAAGCAGTAATTAGTTAAGCAATTAGGTCCCTAAAAGGGAAAAATGAAAGAAAAAAAGGAATAACGACAAACTTCATCAATCTGATACCATAGGTTAAACAAACCTGTCAAAGAATATAAATATTCAAGCATGTTTTAACCACAATAAAGTTTTTGCAACGGTTCGAAAGCATGATCCATCAATAACTTCGAAGCACTTTATACAATATTGGATCCAACAAAACAATTTTGGACATTCAGAATAAATCCTTGTTCACACAAGCATGTCGATAAATCCTTGTTCACATAAGCAAGTCGACATCATAACATTAATGTCGAGATCACAACAACAAAATAAAAACTATCATCAGGGCTATGATCAATTTGACATAACAAAAACACAAAAGCAGGTAAAGGCCAAAGCTCGGCAACAAGAAGTGTGGCTGAGAATCATGTATGGTGACATAAGACTCTGGGCAAACAAAACATGACAACAATAATTGAACAACATCATCATGAGACAAAACATCTAGAGAAGCTCATTTGCACAACATTCAATTCCAACATCCTCTTGAGCTCATCCTGCATATTTAGAAATATATGCAGGGCGTGAGTATAAAGATGCACTCAGTGGGTATATACCGAAAACATTTGAAACATTGCTTTTAGAGCTATAAGATTTACTTGCCACAACATTTGCAACACAAAGGAGCTTTCAGTTAAATAATATGTGCATGCTTCTGAAATAAACTTACTTGCTTCATGCTTTTATATCTATGATGCAACATTTAACATGCGTTTGCAGACATTATCTCATCCATAAACCATATATACGAACTCTTGTGTTGAGAAGTAGGCCTCCTTCTCAAATACCGTGATCGGCCAACTTACGCTAGCTCACAATCACCTCTGTGTCCACAAACCCTTACCGGCAGCTCATCCAGCATAGGGTCGATATCATCCATCTCTCGTAGATAGGCAACATGCATCATGCTCAAAATCTTGGCAAGTCAGTCAACATTTCATATAAATGCATAACATTTCATTTTGTATGCAAAAACATATCATTTCACACTTTTAGAAAAGATTTTTACTCACCTGGCAACAATTACTCGGGTGTACTACACGTTTTTTCCTTCACCTCTTTCTTCTTTGAACTTGGTCCTTCATTCAACATAGAGTAGCATATGAGCATACCAAGAACCAATCAAGAAGATAAACTCTTTTCTTATCTAAGTCTTCAACACGACTATAACTTATTGATATTCAAGACTCTATGGTCTATGAACACTTGGGCCATTGCATCCTCTAATATCTAAATATATAACAAGACTTAACTAAACCTGATATAACTAAACAAGCATAGAAGACTCAACAACATGCTTAAACCATCTAATCTTAACCAAAAACCAACAACACCTTACAAACATAGCTTATGACCAATGTGAAAAATCACGTGAGATGTCATCTAACATAAACGAACCTCTATACATGCTCAACTATCATCAAAGATCATCAATCAACCATCAAAATCCAAGATCAAAGTTTTAGCATTGAAAACCCAATTTGACGTCAAACTAAATTTTTTCAACTTTTGAATAAATCGTTTAAAAATTCGAATAAATCATTTTAAGATTTATTCATATCATAGAATCAATTTGAAGTCAAAATGATCAAATAAAATAAAAATCGATATTACATAAGTCGAAAGTTTCGGCCAAATGGGGTTTCAACATAGGTTCGATTTCAATCGTTTTCTTGCTCAAAACATGTTTATATCTACCAAACAACACATATATGAAGGAAAATCAAGCATATGAACATCATACATTCAAGATCAAGGCTTGGATATTTTCAAAAATTGCAAAAATTCCAAAGAATGTTCTCATGCTCGAAAAATCAACATCAAACAACTCGTAGACGATGGATCTAACACAATATCAAGATATAATTGAACAAAACATGCTCCTTCAAAAAGCTCAAGAGTACCGAAAATTGAGAGGAGCAAATGTTCATATTTTTTGATTTTTCAATGCCCGTGAATACATTCTAAAGATGAAGATATACCTTAATACGAAGACGGATCGTGATTTCAACGGTTAGATCTTGTTAGAAATGAGCTTGAAGAAATCAACAATGGAGTGTGTGTGTGTATCTCGGCTGATCCAAATGAAAAAGAGAGAGAAAGTGAATAGTGAATAGTGCAGTATAATCATGCTTAAATAGTAAAATATCCAGTACACTGTTTTCACACTTTTTCTTCAGTTCTTTTGCTCAAACTGCTCAAAAATACTGGGAAATAACTCATAATTATTGAAATAATATTTAAACACATATTTATAAATTATTGGAGCCATAATTAATAGATAAATATATCTAGTTCAAAATTAAATACTGCTTACGATTTCAAAACTCGACACGATAAATAGCTCCCAACTTGCTATTCTGCTTTTAAAACGCAATACTAGATTATAAACATCAAATTTTTATTATTAAAAGCATTTTCTGTCTCAAAAACCATTTTGGATATTATGCTCTTGATCCGGGTTTATTCAGTAACACATATATCAAAAGAGCAAAGACTCTGAAATTCTATAACTCTGGACTCAAGACTTCTATGAACACATATCTATTATCTCAAGAAATCTAAATCTTCTTATGCTAATCAAGACTTAAGAATCTTATCTCAGATTCTATCTCAGGCGCTATCTCAGATTCTATCTCGAATCTATCTCAGATTCTATCTTCTCGACTTAAAGATTAACATAAAAGTTTTTAGCTTAAACAACTCTTTCTTAAGGATGCAATGCCCTTCTTATAAACTCTTATCCATGAGCTAAACTCTACTACAGGAGTATGGGTTATTACAGAAGTGGATCGAGTTTCACTAGGGATACCGACTGTACAAGTTGCACCTACTCAGCAAGTTGTGCAAAAAAGAGAACCACAAGTTTACGCACTCTTCATTGCTATTGTACCAAAGGCGCCTCGTCGTAGTGAGAGGGTTTCACGATAACCTAATCGATTTATGTTCGTGGGTTAATCGACACATGGACATACAATGAGGCGATACAAGACATAGATCCAGGAGCATGGCACAATGCTATGGACATAGAAATTAAGTCCATAACAGCAATGGATGTATACGAGAAAACATCTCTACTAGATGGCAAGGAAGCCATAGGCAGTGAGTGGGTATACAAGAGGAAGAGAGATTCTGATGGAGAGGTTTCGGCTTCCAAAACCAGGCTTGTGGGGAAAATGTACACTCAGATTGAGAACATCGATTACGATGATACATTTTCACCTGTAGCAATGCTCAAGTCCATCAGAATTCTTCTAGCCATAACAGCTCACCTGAACCTAGAGGTTTGGCAAATGGATGTGAAAACCGATTTCTTAAACGATTACCTTGAGAAAGATCGAGACATCTATATGCAGCAACCTAAAATTTATGTGAAGTAAGGTGAGAAGCATCTAGTGTGGAAGCTTAATAAGTCGATTTATGAACTCAAGAAAGCTTCTCGATTATGGAACTTACGTTTTGATGAGGTGGTAAAACCCATGGTTTTACCTAGTTTCCTAGCGAGTTGCATGTATTGTTTAGATGTTAACAATGACGTGGTATTTCTTGCACTTTACGTAGATGACATTCTTCTACTTGGCAACAATGTGAAGATGTTATCAGGTGTAAAGAGTAGGTTATCCGATTAGTTTTAGATGAAAGACTTAGGAGATGCAATGTATATTCTTGGGATCAAGGTTTACCGAGATCGCAAGAGAAAAATATTGAGCTTATCTCAAACATCTTACATTGATACTGTGATTACTCGTTTTAGCATGCAAACCGCTAAGAATGTATTGCTACCCTTCACACATAGTGTTTCTTTATCTAAGGAGCAGTCGTCGATGACTGCAAAGGAGATAGAGGAAATGAGACATGTTCTCTACGCTTCCGCCGTAGGAAGTCTCATGTATTTGATGCTATGTAAAGGCCCGATATCTGTTATGTGGTAGGCATAGTAGAAAGATATCAGTTTAACCGTGGACAAGATCCTTGGACAACGGTAAAGTGTTGGATTCGTATACTGAAAGAAGATTGGTTGAGCTTGTATACAATGTTTCCTGTTACCACTATTATAATTTCATATCTGAATTGTTTACTTGATTGCACATGTATGTCTCTTTTATCTCATACAAGAGTTAGATCATACAGTGTGTAGGAGATCACAGAAGTCTATATGATTGGCCAAGCTGAATGAGATATAAAATGGATCACAGCTGAGATAACTTGAGGACGAGTTGACGGTATAGGCTGCAGTATAGATAAGAAGTGACTTGACTTGGTTGCTTGTTTATGATGGTACGTCTCTGACGTATTGATGGATCACAGTGAGATGAGTTCTTCTATCTGACCGTCGTGAAGAACACGGATCTTGGTGACTTCGTTGATCTAAACCTCGATAAGGTTAAGGTGAGTATGAGTTCTTGACCATCACTTTGACTTGTTATGGGTGAGGGTTACATGAGATAACCAAGATTCTCCGCATCTTGGGTGGTGGCGATGCATGTATGTCATGCTAGTTACTCAGTCAGTCACCATATCCGTTTAGGATAATGACATCCCCTTAAGGAGCTCAAAAGTTTTATTGTACTAAACCATGCAGGTTGAGTTTAGCTCAAGTACTATAATAAGGTTGAGTGGTACTACTTAAGGAATTAAAGAGATTAATTATTTTAAGCAGTCATAAAGCTATAAATAATTAATGGACGTGCGATATCTAAAATACGGAGATTCGTAAAGTCTAAGTGCAAGCCCAACTCAACTTCGGTAATAAAGGGGTAAGTCAAGATTTATTCTCTAGTGACATGAATAAATGTTTTAAATAATTTATGTTACGGGTTGAACATAAGATAACTAATTCATTTAGGCACATCTTTACTCCTTGCATTTGATCCACAGGTTGGCCATCAAGGCACAGGGGCGCTAGGAATTTCGCCCTCGCTAAGTAGAGTCCCACTGGGACTTTGTTCTGATTCTCCTATATCTAGATAGATTTTATTTTATATCATTAGATATCATAGGATATAATTCTAGATATGGTTTATCTGAAAAGATATGATTGTATTTATTAGACATGCAGAGATCCTATCCTAATAAGATTCTAGGGATGCATTATAAATACAAGGTGAGAGAAGATCAGAAGTAATACATTTCTCATTGTAATTTTCGATATTACATAGTAGAGAAAGAAGGAGGTGAATCTTGCAGTATTCTCTATAGATTGCTCTCACTCAGCATTGGAGTTTTGGCAAACGGGATACATTCCAGAAGATCAAAGCACGAGTCTTCATCGTTCTTTATCCGAGAAATTCACAGGTAAACACGAATAAACACCAACATGTTGTAATTAATTATATAGGTGCATGCTAGGTATATAATCAATGTATGTGAATTAAACATCCAAGATAGATCCTCGGGAAAAGGTAAAATCAAATTTCCCTACAATTGGTATCAGAGCCTGTGATCAGTATCTTGGCTTTGTTAGATTAATTCATGTTTGATTATTATGTGTGCATTAATTAATTGTGGATCATCGTTCATCGTGGCTCGAATGTTTGGTTTTTGACGGATTCATTTTTCACCACGAAAAAAATCCTTGGTTAGATTAGGATTTATTTTTTGTAAATCAAATATGTCAAAACGAGGAATGGAGACGAAGAACAAGAAGAATGAGATGAGGCGACGGAGTCCCATCGCACAGCGTGACGGAAGGCACGCCGATAGCACATCGTGCGACAAGGCGTACAACCGTGTCGGACATACTGATGAACAGGTGGCGCTCGGTAGCTGGGCGTACAGGGCATGCGTTTTTCACGCAAGTGCCTCGATATGCCTCGGCAGATTACCGAGAGACATCTGCGGGGCTAGGAGATAGCCCGTGATCTCAGCACGCGGGTGACCGTCGGATAAAGCGTCTTGGGCAGCACAACATCACGAGTCACACACAATGTTCTCAATAGTTAGGCGGTCTTCTCGGCGTCAAAAGCTGAGCACGCGAGGCGGTCGGTGTGGCTGGGCGAGATAGCGCGCAGCAGGCGTGTATTCTATACACGCAGACCACGCGCGTCCTCGGCGATTTTCCGGCGGTGCTCGGTAGCGGCTCGGCGAGCAATGCGAGATGGTCGATGGGGTAGAGCGATATTCGGTGAGTACAAGAAACATGTGCGGTGTATGGTCTTTGGGCATGCTTTGTGCGTGCTAGCGGCGACCAGCCGTTCGACTACGACCCATTTTCGACACGAATCCATTTTTTGACCCGACCGTCCTAATTCAACATTCGGCCCAATTCATCGCTTGTTTATTCGGTTTTGATTTTGGCCCAAATCTAGTTTTGTGATTCGATATGTGCACGTGCACAAGAGGCTGTTTTAGATTTTGAAGATCTATACTTTGCAAATTTATGTAATAAATTAGGCGGAAATCTGAGGATCCACGAGTGGGCGCGATAAATGAGTTTAATTTATTTTTATTGTTCAAAGCATGTTATGGATGTTTAAATTATGTAGTAGCATGCTATGTATATTTAATTACGTAGATAAGCATGACATGTGTTTGCATGATTGACCGCGTTTAGCAAGTTTGCTAAGTTTATCGCGTTTTGAAGCATGTTTTAGAATTACTGCGAGCATGTTTTACATGTTAAGTTCTAGAGAAAGCATGCTAGGACTACGTGATTTGCATGGACAAACCTTTTGAAACAAAAGACTAAGCAAGTAACCGAAATATTAATTCTCAAATTAAAAGCGTCGAGACCTCCATATTTTGATTTCTAAACAAAGTGGTACACCTTATGAGTAGCGATCCACAGCGTGGCTTGCTTGCCTTTGTTTATCATAAGTTTGTTCGATGAGATTTCTAAATAAAACATTTTAATCTTTTGAGAAGTGGGAGTTTCATGTGTGTAGCGTCCACACGCGTGGCGTGCATGTTCGATATTCATAGGTTCTCTAGAGATAGATTCAAAATGAGATGACAACCGAATTTGAATTGGAAGTGGTATGGTCCGAGTGAGTATGCTAATTCTAAGAATTCATTTTCTGTTGTAAAAAATATGGTCATTGCTTAGGCATCACCTCAAGTACAACTTCCCACGAA
Source organism: Salvia rosmarinus (assembly GCA_036937905.1). Lineage (NCBI taxonomy): Eukaryota > Viridiplantae > Streptophyta > Magnoliopsida > Lamiales > Lamiaceae > Salvia > Salvia rosmarinus. The sequence goes on along the minus strand of CM072824.1, from coordinate 22,345,790 downwards.
GTCCCTTTTGCGATAGTGGCGTGGTCTAGTAAGGTCGATCATAAATTTCATTTGTCATAAGGATAAGTTGACATGGATTGAAATTAAACAACTAAAGGTTTATTTTAGTGCAGTGGGGGTTCACATATAGCGTCCACATCGTGGCTTGCATGTGGGATTCCTTGGCGATTAGAGGTTTCGATTTATATTGTTTTATCAAAAGGTCACAACATTATTATTACGAATTATATGTGATGGTATGCTTATATATTTACATTACTTTTCAGATATGTCTCTTACACCGATGACCAATATGCTCGCACAAAATTCTCTATCCGGTCTAAATTTTATCGAGTGAAAATGAAACATGGAGTATGTTCTTATCGTAGAAGAACACATGTTTGTTCTCACTACTCCTAAACCCGATAACCTTACTAAAGCATCGATGAATTAGCGGTGAGTGAAGAAGACTTTGGCATAAGTCGAATAATATGGCCAAGTGCTATATAATGACTACTATGTCCAAAGGCTTCTTCTGCTGACATCGATCGATGGTGAGCGTGGTGAAATATGGTCAAGTTTTGAGAGTAAGTTTGGACAGTCGGATCAAACAGTCCTCTTTCACACAATGAGAGATATCTTGACGTGTAGGATGGAAGAAGAAAGTTCGGTCCATGAACATGTCTCCCATATAACTCATCTCATGGATAGTCTTGATCAGTTGGAAGGAGGTATTGACGGCGAAGCCAGTTCGATATCATCCTCAACACACTTGCCCAAGTCTTTTGAGAACTTTCACATGAATGCAATCATGAGCAAGACCGAGTATACACTTCATCAATTGCTCAATGATCTCGTGGTCGTGGAAGGCGTCATGGGAAAAGAAGCACATGCCCTTGCTAGCACATCTAAGGGCCCCAGTTTTCTATTGAAAAGTGAAAAAATAAAAAGGGATGCCAAAGGTGGTAGAGGCAAATGAGACAGTAGGAGCAGGGGGAGCAAGAATATGGTTTCCACCGGAGGCTTGAAAAAGCCGAAGGAGAGGCAGTGCTTCAGTGCGGACACGGTGGGCATTGGAAGCCACAGTGCTCAAGGTGCGTCATTAGCCTTAGTGTGAAAACATGTTTAGCTACTTGTTCTACTCATTCATGGGTAGTAGATCTGGTCTGTTGATCATGTTTGTTACACCTGCGAGGGTTTCTGGAGAAGGGAGCTATGTGATGGCGAGATCACGATATCCATGGGCAGCGGTGAAAGTTGAGGTTGTTGCGATCGGAGATGTTACTTTATGCTTTGATAGGACAACTTTAGTTTTAAAGGATGTTTTATATGTCACGCCCCAATTCAGGAAGGCACGGATGCGGGGTGTGATTAGGGTGAGGGTTAAGCGGCGGAAGAAGGGGAATACATATAACATACATGATAAGAAGATGTGACCATGAAATCGAAAGCGTCATCTCCTCTATAACTAGGACATATCACGAAGGGAGGGTGCACAAACAATCCACCAATGAATAATATCGATATCATAACCTCAATGAAACATGATCTTGGTTTATAATAAGTAATGCGAAGAAGGCAAAATAGCATTACATCGCATCGACTAGACCGGTCGACCACATAGCATGCTCATATCGAGACTCACGTGAGAATAACATAACAAATCTTGTTCCCAATCGAAAGCAAATAAGGGACAAGAATACATAATTATCAGTGCGTATATAACACAACATCGCGGAAGCATAGCATGAAGAACCCGACTCCGCCGCCGTGATGGCGGTCGACCCTCCTCCATACGTGAAAAGATTTGAAAAAGAGTTTGGGGTGAGTACTGGCGCTTTCGGTGAGGTTTTATCATCAAAAGAATCATGAGGCCGTGTTTAGAGCACTTACCTTAGAAGGTTTTAAAGCGTAAATCCACTTCTAAGTAAGCAAAATAGATTTTCATTTTCGATACGATCCGTTATTCTTGTTACTCCCATCATAGAACCATGAACCACGGCTGGAGCGTATCCCACCAGCCCGTCACATGACATTCATTCGGCCGGAACATATCCGATCGTTACGCCGGAGCGTATCCGACCGGCTAACTCGGTGTGGACTTGATTGAATCCCATCGAACCATAACCACCTCATTACCATTTCCGTGTGGACTTAGGGGTCTATCCCGGAACCATAACCACGTGTTGGGGTCTATCCGCTATGATCAATACTCAAGATGGTGATCAACCCACCGAATAGAGATCCGTGCACAACCATGATAGAACCATATCTTGGATCGGAGAAGCGATAATAATTTCACAAAAACATTTTACGGCGTACATGTTTTATTTTGAAATATCGAGTAAATAACTCAAAATAAGCATATATAACCCAACACGAGCAGAAAACGTCAACGGGAGATATCTACGGATCCGATGACTTCACCGATCGCCTTGGGTAGGTACACAGTAACAAGGCGGAACAACCTTTGGGGTCACTTCCCACAAAGCAAAGCAACAACATGATCAAGCGACGATCGTAGCAAAACTAGGGTTTCGACTTTACGAACCCACATTTGGCACTCTTGGTTTTCAAATCAACTCGATGCAAAGGAAATATATTCGGGCATCAAGACCTACAATAGGTACTTTCAAAATATGCGTGCATGTAAGTTGACTCAAATCTTAGCGTGAAAAGCTTGAAAATCGATGCTGTCCTCCGGATCTAGGATAAACCGTCCAAAATCGATGCATGAAAATGGAAACATAAGCAATATGCATAACGACGAACATGAATGACAAGCGGCGTTGAAAATGGATAACCGGGCATGTCTTGGCTTTAGAAACTCAAGCAACGGAAAACATCCCGACATGCGAAGCGCGAAAAAGCGAAAACGCAGATCGGTACTTTAGTAGAATGCATAGCAGGAACTCAAAACCTAAAGGACCCGTAGCCAAGGTGGCCGTCGGCCGCAAGCAATGACAACAGTCCCCAGCGGCGGTAATGGGCGGCGGCGGCGGTTTGGCGAAATGGCGACCTCAAACCGTTTTCTCCCGTCCTTTAGAATCCCGAGTTCTATGCTATACGATCTACTAAAGCGGAATCAAAACAAGAAAAGGACAAAAAACAGAAAAGCGGGCTGCGGGGGTGGTTGATCGGCGGTGGTGGCTCGGCGGCGTATGATAAGCCGCCACGAGCCTCCGGCTCGATCCCAGCTCTCCAGTGACTTCGAGCGTGCAGGAGCTGCTCGGCTCTTCCGTAAACACGGAGGCGAAGGAAATGAGCGTTGAAAATGAAGGCCCTAGCCTCCTATTTATAGGAAGCGGTGCTTGTGCAGTCTAATGACCAAGCTTTTTCAAAACAAAACCGGCGCAACTTTTGAAACGGACTCCAAATTTTGCAAACTTGGTACCCATGGACACGAAATAAAATACGGACACAATGACTATAAACAAGATATGATTTTAAAAGACCAATGAAAAGTTCGGTTTTCGATAACTTCCGGTGCGAACCTTCATGGGTGGTCGAAAACTCAGCATACTTAGTGTCATGAATTCGTCATAAGACCTCTTCCTAACGCCTCGAGGTTTCGTGATGGTCGCATCACGAAACAAAAGTCAACCTTTGACCTTTTCTCGGCGTGCCATGCAAGCGAAGCTTAAAAAGGCGGGGTATTACATTATATGTCTTTGGAGTTTCAGCGAAACCTTATTTGGTTTCAAACTATTTACGCATGGATATTCCATTGTTTTGATAGTGGTGTTTCCATCATGAGAAATAACAAATTTATATGTGGTGGCATTTTATATCATTCTCTTTATACTATTTACGCTAAGCATAATACCTATAACTATGTTGCATCTACATCAAACCATAAGAAGAAAGTTTTCTTATTATAAGACACCGCATATCATTGACATCTTAGATTAGGTCACATTAATCTAAATATGATCAGCGGCTAAGAATGGTTGGGTGATTTTAAGGTTACTCTGTTCTCGTTCTCGAATCCTATATAGAAATAAAGATGTCGACCGGACCATGAAAGCGAAAGGGTATAGAGCGAAGAAATATTGGAGTTAGTCCATTCGATGCAGTGTGGACCGATGTCTACACAAGCTCTTGGAGGTACAAGTATTTTGTCACTTTTATTGCCGATTACTCGTGGTACAGATACATATACCTGCTTCACCGCAAGTCTGAATGCTTTGAGAAACTCAAAGAATTTAAGTCGGTAGTGGAGGCGAATCTAGGTAAGAGTATCAAGTCACTGCGGTCTGATCGTGGTGGCGAATACCTCAGTAAAAAGTTCATGGACTATTTGATGCGGTGTGAGATTTCATCCCAGCTCACTACACCGGGTATACCATAGCAAAATGGTATGTTAGAGCAAAGAAATAGGACTCTCTTAGAGATGGTTAGATCAATGATGACTTGCTATTTTTAGTATCATTTATTTTGGTAGAAAATATAGCGATCAAATTTTGGCGCCGTTGCCGGGGACTGTGTAGATTTCATAGTGATAATTTTCTTAATTGTAGTTATTAATTCAGATTTTTAAAAAAAAAAAAATAAAAATAGAAAAATAGAAAATAAAAAAAAATATTATTCTGTGTTTACTTGGATCTAATCTGATTTTTATCTTTTTGCGCAGTGCATGATCACAAGGTCTAAGAGGAAAGAGATTGTCCCGTTGAATACTGAGATTGAAAGATCACACAAAGGGAGCGCAGAGAAAGAAGACAAGCGATGGAAGACAGACAACCCCATGGACATGATCGGATGCCCAAAATGGATGAGATGTTAGCTTCATGCAGCATGGACGTTGCATGTCGGATGGGCAGTTGGAGCGAGCACCACCCATGTCGCTCAACCACATGTATAGACCACCGGTGATCGGTTTGAGGTGGAGGATGGGGTCGAATGTCGATGCTAACAACTTTGAATTGAAACCTACCCTCATCAACATGATCAAGTAGAGCGGTTTGGGGAGGGTTCTTGAAGACCCCAATGCACATTTGGAGGCATTCATTGATATTTTCAATACAATCAGCGAAGTGCCGGTGATGCTATCCGAGCGGATGTTCATTTTCTCGGCGAGGTCGAGGCGAAAGAATGGTTCAGTGTTTGGACGCTCACGGATTACCACGGGAGGCGATTGCGAAATTTTTATCGAAAAACTTCCACACCGCGAGGCTTAGAGGATCATTCTTTGGGATCTCCCATTTTGCAATTGGGAGATGAGTTGGTGTTTGAAGCTTGGGGAGGTTCAAAGCCTCCTCAAAATGTTAGCAACATGGTTTATCACACGAGCAACGGTGACTCAATTCTGATGGTCTTAACGCTAACACTCGAAACATTGTAGATCGTCGGTAGGAGGTTATTGCTCAGCAGAGGGATAGATGAGCGAGGATTATAGAGATGACATCAGCGCTTATCGTTGGTCGATGGAGACAACCAATCGGAAGAGTTCTTGATGCGAGATGGATGATAAATATAATGATCATTAGAAAAATTCATGGCATTGCGAAAAGATTATGAAGCCGAGGAAAGGGCGGATATTTGTTGCCATGGCATAAAACATAGAAGAGGCTCGTTATGTGAACCAAAGAAACCACTTCGAGGGAATCGGTGAGAATCTAGCCTATTATCGATAATAGGAATCACAAAATTTTCCTATGGTAATGCTCGAATGCTCGGCAACTACCACGGTTTCTTTGTTAATGATGGGATGATTGTGGAACCAAGAAGCTGATGGGAGGAAATGATGCGGCGATTGGTTGTAAGTAACCAACAATTAGCAACTCGCCAGAGCCTTCATTAGTAATACTTGTCGAAGATTACACATCCTAATCCACCGTAGCGACTATGGCAAAACATTTGAAGATTATGGAGAACCGGATGAGCGGATAGCTGCACAATAGAATGGGCAACACAAGTCGTGGCAATTTCCAAGAAATACAGAGCGAGTCTGAAAAATATGCCCCACGTCGGTGAATGCAATTTATTTGAGGCGGAGCATCTTATAAAAATCACTTGGAGCATGAAGGGAGAAGTTGAATGAGAAAAGAGCTGGAGAGGGGAGAGCGTGGATCCGATGGATTCTCACCTTCATGGCGATCCTCGGTAAAACCCATCGCGAGGTTGTCTCGCGAGGAAAGACGTGGCAGAACCAGAACATAGCCTCGCGACCTTGCCTCGCGAGGAAGGGTCCGCGAGAGGAGTCTCGCGAAGAAGCACCGAGAGGACTTCGCTGGCGAATCTCACGACATTATCTCGTGAGGAAAGAGTGATAGCCCTCGACGCCTCCAATACTTGTTCATTTCCCTCAACATCTTGGGAAGCAAAAATTGACGAGAAGTTCACCCATTTCATGGAGATGTTCGGAAAGTAAACATCAATATACCACTCCTTGATGCGCTTGAGATATGCACAGGTGCGTCAAATTCCTCAAGGATGCGGTGGCGAGCAAGAAAAGTTGGGCCACTTTGAAGCGATCATCGTATACGAAGAATGCGGTGCTATCATACAAAGAAAGTTGTCTTTCAAACAAAAGGATCACGGAGTTTCACCTTGAATGCTAGATTGGAGCATACATTCCCAATGTATTGTGCGACTTGGGATCGAGTGTTAATCGATGTCGCTATCTGTTTTCAACCATTTGGAGATTGGCGAGATGAAACCGACCACAATTTCATTGTTGATGGTGACAGTCAATTTCTTATCTAAGGGAGTAGTAGAAGATGTTACGGTAAGAATCGAGACCGTAATAACCCGAAAAATTTAAAACTTTTATTAGTGATGGTTAAACCAACTACTTGTGGTGCTAAGACCTTAAAGATGTTTAAGGTAACCAGCGAAATGAATTAGAATCGATTAGGACATTGAAAACTAGAGAAATAAAAACTAGTGACTAGTTCAACCTGGATTAGGGTTTCCTGAATAGCCTGAATATAGAATGAAATATCTAGAATGAATCTCAACAAAAGAATTGCATTTCTAGAATCGTCTCAAGAAAACATGTGAGAAGCCAAAGAATTAGAATTTTCGGACAGACTTGCCCGGTCAGTCTCAAAAGATCAACTTCCAGTCCGTGCTAATCATTGAAATTAATGAGAACAATCAAAATCACGAAGGAATATATATTTATGAATTTAGAATTCATAGGAATCAATTTCTAAACGAAATTCCTGAAGAACTTAACCGAACGCCGGGAATATACAGGAAAACCCTAAACGATGCGAGCGAACGAAACTCGAACCAAGGGTCTAAATCGATAAGAAATTATTTATATGATTCAAATTAATTATGAAAGCTCAAGAATTGATAGCAATTCGAATGAGCATAATTTAATCGTCGAGACGTTTTTTTCGCGATAATTGAATTGACTTACGGATGCAATCGAACTTCATGAAAATTTTATGAACTATGAAATAAGTCTTTTTAAGGCTATTTAAGAAAATAAAACCTTAAGGTTCAGAAATCAATCGAAAGCGGTATAAAACCTAAAGAACCTAGATTAACATGCCAAATCGGGTAATTTGACTAGTCTTATCCCAACTACCACAATGGGCACCCATATAGGCTTAAAACAGCCCATTTGCAGCAAATTATAGTAGCATTTAGTGTCATTTCTCTTTCTCTCTTTGGCACAAATTCTCCATTTGTTTTTCAAAATCATTCACTTTCCTAAGCTTTAATCCATCTTTCCCAACCATTTCAACCCTCCAAATAATTTTCTAAGACCATACAAAGGTAGAATTAATCATTCTCTTCATTTTTAATGGAGTAGAAATTTTTTTAGATTTTTTTTTTGGAATTCTTTCATGAAGAACCCTAATTTTTGTTCTTCATTTTCTTCATGACTTTTGAGCCATCAAATGCTCTTAAGCCATGAATGAAATATTCTTAGAAATGTTTTTTAAGGTTGGCTTTAAATTTTGAGAATTTTTGGAGCATATTTGGTATTTTTTTATTTTTGTTAGAATTTTTTTCATAGAAGATAAAGCATGTTTTTGTGAATGTTATTTTATATTATTATTTGTTGATGTGTTAGGAGCATATAGAATAAAGATGGTAATTTTTGAATTATTTCTCCTATTTATTTAATTAGGGCTGAAATATATATATAATTTTAAAAATTATTTTGATTTTTGTTGAAAAATAGTTGAGGTATAGTGTTTGATATATGATATGAACATCATATATTAATCTTGAAATTATTGAGACACTACTCCTATTTTTCCAAGAGGACCAAACTATATATATATTTAAGATATATTTGATTTTATTTGTTGAAAATAATATGATATATGATGTTTAGAAATAATATGAATCTATTATATTTTTGGAATTTATTGAACACATATACAATATATGTGTGAGGACAAAAAGAATTACAAGCATTTAGTTCATATTATAAATATTTAGTTGATGTTTAAAGTTAATATTTCATGTTTATTGTATATTATAAACATGTTGTGAAGTTAGTAGAATTTATTGAGCATATATGTATATATAGGATATTACCAAAAATTATATATAGTAATGAGCATGTGTTTTAATTTTAATGTATGATATGAGATGATATTTCATGTTTAGTATATGATATAAGCATGATATGATTTTATTGGAATTTATTGAATACTATGCTAATTATTACTAATTATCAAAATATAGCAAAATGGTTAAGTATGAGTTTGATTTTAATTGTGAATGATGTTATGATAGTTAATCTCTAAGTTTAGAATGAATGGTATGTGGTTATGATGAATGAATGGAACACTCATTCACACATACACAATGGTTATGTATTATGTTAGAAATTATGGTTTTCTAATGCTTTAGTATGGTTTATGTTGTGTATGGTGTTGGTTGTATAGTTTATTTATGTTATCTGACAAACAAAACCTCAAACACAAACAACATAGTAATTTATGTACGAGAATCGAAAAGAAATCGACCAATTCGATAACTTATGAAGGAATTAATGAGAATCAGTTAGACACAAATTATGGTTTCTATTAATAATAGGATAACTCAAGCGTGAGTTCCTAAGTTAAAGAAACCGAAAGCCGACTTACAATATTAATGCTCAGCGGCGACAACCTAATACGATATTAGATTGAGCGTTAAGACGACTAGATACGAATAACGATAATATAACACACAATCTCCGACGAGCTAAGAGAAACAAACAATGTCGAAAAGTGTAGCTAAGATCCAAACATAAGATGTCGATCCTTATGTCTCGAAGGTCGAGTTAGTATTCACAAAGAACTCCATTAATTTCTAAGTATTTATTTACGCGATGGCATGAGATATCTCGAATCATAAGTCGAGATTCTCTTTCATTAGTCGTGTTAATACAAGCCGTCAAGCATAACCTACTAGGGCGTAACTATAATTGTTAAGTCTAGTTGGTGGCTTGAGAATATCCCATATACCAATCATAACTTGAATACCAACAATCTATAGCGTAATAACGTTTAGAAGAGCACTAAGGTTAGAGTCGAGGTTAGACTCAGAGTATATGACTCATAAGTTGAGGTTCGTCTATGAAAGATGAAGGAATATAGTTTGGGAATTGAGAATGTAAGATAATAGAAATTATCTTAACACCATTACAAGAAATCACAAAGAAACCCTAAATTGGGAACTTTAAGTCGTAATTTATAAACGACCCTCGACCAATAGAAGGAATCTAAGAAAAGTTATTTTCTTATGAAGGTCATGTTAAATGCGTGGTTGCCGGGAATGACAACCACACTGTGTGACGACCCGACTTCCCAAGGAAGTACGGATCATCTGGATCATCACCGGTATGATAATGCGGCGGATATATACATAACCAATCAATGCGATTAACAAATGAACTACTCATCAACGCATGAACTAAAATGGATAAGCTATTGATACCAACTCAAGTCGTAGAAGGACTTGCCAAAGGTTCGAGGTTGAAATATAACCCAATCGGGGCGAAATTCGAGGAGCAGTGCGACCTCAAGTTCAATACGGTATGAAAGCAATTATAATCAAGACATCAAAATAATATAAGAGTTAGGCGATAATAAGCGTGTGGACATGTATATGACGATACATGCCCAAGATTCTAAATTCTTTCTAATAAGCAACAAAATAACCGCTACTCGCACCACCGCACCCATCATCAATCCTGCTCCAACCCGCACATCGAAAGCGAGATGCGGGGCTAAGTACAAAAGTACTCGGTGGACTCATTCGAAAACATTTTCTTTGTAAAAGTTATTGAGCGCCCACAATAGCACATGAGGATTTTAGTTGAAAAACACATGCCTATCAAACATTTATCATTTTTCCAAAAGCGTTCAACCGAACTATTTTATCCATGTTGCTCCATATCTGATCATTCATTCATTCATTCATCCGTTCATTCAATCGCGTACTATGGAGGTGGCCACCTACACATAGTCACCGTGACCAGTCGATGTAGCTAACCTTAACACACAGTCACACGTGTACACAATCCGAGTTAGTCCTCAATTAAGTCGGATCCGATCGTTACCCTTTTTTAACGTTGGTGGACCAACTCATTACCCTTTTTTAACGTTGGTGGACCAACTCATTCTCATACCACGTTGGATATACCAATCTTAGATAGGATCACAACAAAACATAAACATTTGGCAGTCAATAACAGTTCATGGAATAATATTTCATAAAGCTTTTGTAAATCATGCTTTGAGATAGATATGCATATCATTTTTGTTTCAAGAGAGCCCATCTGCTAATCCGAAGCTAATAATTCTAAGCAGAGTAGGGTGTGGTTGTTCTTCCTTGGCAACTACGCACGATCGAACCCTTCATAAGAGTATAGCCGTTCTTAGATTCTTTCTATCGATCGAAGGTCGTTTATAAATTACGACTTAAAGTTCCCAATTATGGTTTCTTTATGATTTCATGTGATGGTTTTAAGATAGTTTCTATTATCTTACATTTTCTGTTCCCAAACTATATTACTTCATCATTCATAGGTAAACCTCAACTTATGAATCACATACTCCGAGTCTATCATCGACTCTAACCTTAGTGTTCTTCTAACATTACTACGTTATAGATTGTTAGTATTCGAGTTGTGATTGGTATATTAGGATATTCTTAAGCCAATAACTAGACTTAACAATTGTAGTTACGTCCTAGTAGGTTATGATTGATGACTTGTCGTATTAGCACGACGAATAAAATAGGAGTATTAACTTATGATGTGGGGAAAACCAGGTTTAGCCCTCTCCCGAGGATCTATCTAGGATGTTTAATTCACCATACATTGATTATATTCCTAGCATGCGTCTATATAATTAATTGCAACACGTAGGGGTTTTCTCGTGTTTACCTTTGAATCATCGGGGATGGATCGGGATGAGCGGATCGAGACTCGTGCTTTGATCTTGGGATCAGATCCGGTTGCCCAATCTCCAGCGTCGGTGAGGACGATCTATGGAGAATGCTACTGAAAATCACCCTATTTCTCTCTGGGTTTTGAAAATTCCTCTCCCAAGAACTATGGAATTCTCGAAAATTAGGTTAGATAATTGAGGATTAACCTTGATCTTATCTCTTACCTTATATTTATAATGCATTACCATAATCTCATAAGAAAGGATCCATGCATATCCCATAAATATAATAATATCCTTATAGATAAAGAGGATCAAATCCTTACCATGGAGAGGATAGGGGCGCCGATGTCTGTGTGCTACGGGCCTGGATGGGTCAACCCAGGGATCAAATGCAAGGAATAAATATGGGCCTCAAATAAATTAATTATCTTATGTTCGACTAGAACATAAATTAATTTATAAACATTTATTCATGCCACTAGAGAATAAATCTTGACTTACCCTATATTACGAAGGTGAGTCGGACTTGCACTTAGACATTCTGAATCCCGTATTTAAGATATCATGCGTCCATTAATTATTTAGAGCATTACATTGCTTAAAATAATTAATATCTTTAATTCATAAGTAGTACCACTCGACCTTATTATTGTGCTTGAGCTAACTTTCAACTGCGGGGTTTAGTACAATAAACCTTTGAGCTCCTTAAGGGGCGTCATCGTCTAGCGGATACGATGACTCGATCTGAGATAACTAGCATGACATCTGACAAGCATCGCCACCACGAAGATGCGGAGAATATTGGGTTAGAACATATAACCCTCACCCATAACAAGTCAAAGTGATGGTCGACAACTCATACTCACCTAATACCTTATCGAGGTTTAGATCATCGTAAGTCACGAGATCTTGGTTCTTTGCGACGGTCGATAGAAGAACTCATCTCACCGTGATCCTTCAATACGTCGAGATGTACCGGCATAGACAAGCAACCAAGTCAAGTCACTTCTTATCTATACATGACTTATACCGACAACTCGTCCTCAAGTTGTCTTAGGCGTGAAACTTTTATATCTCATTAAACGACCAATCATACGGACTTACGTGATCTTCTACACACTGTATGATCTAACTTATATATGAGATAAGGGGACACAAATATATGCAATCAAGTAATCAATTCAGATATGAGATTGTAATAGTGGTAACAGGAAACATTGTATACAAGCTCAACCAAAGCGCTTTCGAGATACAAATCCAACAATCTCCCACTTATACTAAAGCAAACTTTTAGTATACAATGTGTCTCTCTACTAGTTATTACAAACAAAACCATCACTTTGCTTCCCCACTTATACAAAAGTTTCCTTTCTAAGTGGGTGCCATCAAGCGCAATCTAAGTCCTCGAACGTGCACTTCGTAGACTTTTGCGACGAGCTCTTTGTGAATGGATCCGCTAGGTTATCCGTCGTATCAATCTTTTCAATCAGCACGTCCCCTCGTCTCACGATTTCTCGTATTACATGGTACTTGCTCTCTATGTGTTTGGTCGCCTTGTGGGTCCGTGGTTCGCCGAGTTTGCCACTACACTGAGTTATCATAGTAAACTATGATACTCTTGGGCAAACTAGGTACCACACCTAGATCCATGAGTAGTTCTTGAACCATACAGCCTCATGCTTGCCCTCAAGGCGGCTACATATTCGGCTTCCATGGTAGAGTCCATGATGCATTCTTCTTTGCACTTTCATGAGGATACGACTCACCTCCCAAGGTAAACACACGAGCCCCGAGGTAGACTTTTCTCATCACGGTCGACTTGGAAATCCGAGTCAGATAACCCAAAGGCATTAGACTATCTACATGGTAAACTAGCCTATAATCTCGAGTCCTTTTCGGTGCTTGAGTATATGCTTCACCATTGTCGATGAGCTTGTCCGAGGTTAGTGTAATAACCGAAAAATTTAAAACTTTAATTGGTGATGTTTAGACCAATTATTTGTAGTAGTTAGTCCTTAATTATGTTTAAGGAAACCAATGAAGCAATTAGAATCGATTCGGAGATCGAATACTAAAGAAATAAAAAGCGATAACTAGTCTCTTAGGATTAGGGTTTTACGAGTAACTGAACATAGAATGAAAGATCGAGAATGAATCTCCATGAGCGGTTTCATTTTGGAATCCTCGCACAACAGGTGAGAATGCGAAGAATGAGAATTTTCGGGCATCTTTGCGGTCGCCTCTTAAAACACTATTCTGAGCGGAACAACTTCCATCCGTGCTAATCGTAATAAATGATGATAACAACCAAAATCATGAAGGAATAATTTATTATGAATTTAGAAGTTATAAGAATCAATTTACGAGGAATTCTGAAGAACTTAACCGAACGTAGGGTAAAATATCTGGAAAACCCTAAATTGATCGAGCGACCCGAAACTCGAACCGATGGTCTAAATCAATAAAATATGCTTTATAAGACTCAAATTATTTATGAAAGCTCAAAATTCAATAGAATTTTTAATGGGCATATTTTTAATCGCGAACGCATAGTTTTCATGATAACTCGGAATTGACTTATCGGACGACGTCCGAACCGTGAAATTTTATGAACATTAAAATAAGTCTTTTAAAGGCTATTTAATAAGATATAACCTTAAGGTTCCGAGAAATCGATCGAAAGTGCGTTAAAACTTAAAGAGTCGATAACATACCAAAGCGGGTAATTTGACCAATCCACCTCCCAACTACCACCAAGACCACCCCAAAATGGGCAATGACAGCTCTAAGGTCTGCAATAACAAGGGAGAAACGTTCATGATCAGACCTCATTCACCCTTTTACATTTTGCTCTCGTTTTCAAATTTCTCTACACTTTTCAAACTCCCAACACTAAATCCTCCTCTCCAACCTCTCCCACAGTCAAATAATCCTTCTAAGACCATAGGAAGGTATTATTCATCATCCTCTTCCATCCTAATGGAGTGGAATATTTATTTTGAATTTTTGGGTTTAAAAACCCTAGTTTGCTCCTCATTTTTTTCGTGACTTTAGAGCCATCAAATGCTCTCAAGACATGAACAAAAAATGCTTAGAATAATGTTATGAGGCTACTGTAACAATTTCAGAATTTTTGGAGCATGTTTGATTTTTTTTATTTATGCTTTATTTCTTTTTAAATATGATAAAGCATGATTTTATGAATATTATTTGATATTGTTGCTTGTTAATGTATTATAAGCATGTAGAATAAATATGGTAATTTTCAGAATATTTTGGAATTTTCTTGTATTTGTTTGATTTTATTTGTTGAGAAATAGTTGAGATATAGTGTTTAATATATGATATGAACATCATACATTAATCTTGAAAATTTTGAAACACTACTCCTATTTTTTCAAAATGGGCAGAATATATTTAAGTATTTTTAAGCCATTATTTGATTTTATTTGTTGGAAATAATAGGATATATGATGTTTAGAAATAATATGAACCTAATATGCATTGTTGGGAATTATTGAACACATATGTAAAATATGTGTGAGGACAAAAAAATTCAAGCATTTGGTTCATATTATAAATATTAGTTGATATTTAATGTTAATATTACATGTTTATTTCATATATAAACATATTGTGCAAGATTGGAATTTATTGAATATGTATATATATAAACGTGGAATTACGAAATGATTTAAAGATGAAAAGCATGGTTTTAAAATTTTAATGCATGATATGAAGTGATATTTCATGTTTAGTACATAGTATAAGCATGATATAATTTTTAATGGAATTTATTGAACACCAAAGCTTACTAATTTGAAATGACCGAAAGTTTGAGACTTTTAACCCATGGTTTAAAAATTTATATGATGATATTGAGTTGGTAATTAAATTCTATAATATGATAGGAGTATAATGTGATTTTATTGGATGCATATGCTAATTGTTGCTAATTATCGAAGCGTAATAGAATGGCTAAGTATGGGTTTAATTTTGATGATGAATGATGCTATGATAGTAATATGAAACTTTGGATAAATGGTTGTGATTAGGGTGAATGAATGGAACACTTATGCACACTTACACAATGATTATGTATTACATTAGAAATTAGGGTTTTCTAATGCTTAGTATAGTTTATGTTGTGTATGGTTTTGTTGATGTTGAATGTTTATGTTTATGTTGGACCGACAAACCAAAACCCGAACGTAAATAACATAATACTATATGAGCGAGAATCGAAAGAAATCGACCAATTTGATAACTTAAGGCGGAATAAGCGAGAATCGAAGTTAGACACAAATTAGGGTTTTTATTAATGAAAGGATACTCAACGTGAGTTCTCGTTAGAAAAATCAAAAGTCGAGCTCGACGTTAATATTCAATAACGACAACTCGATACGATATTAGTCGGGCGTAAACACAACTCGATAATGAATAACGATTATCGACATATGTAACCTCCGTGAGTTAAATTAAATAACAATGTCGTGTCGAATGTGTAAGCAACGATTCGAACATAAGATGTCGATCCTTATGTCTCAAAAGCGAGTTAATATTCTGAAGTACTCCATTTATTCTTAAGTACTAATTACTTACATGATAGCATATGTCCACTTGATTTGTAAGTCGATATTCCTCTTTTAATTATCGTACTAATCGACAAGTCGTCAGCATAACCTACTTGGGGCGTAACTATAATAGTTAAGTCTAGTTAGTGGCTTGAGAATATCTAATTTACCAATCATAATTTGATTACCGATAACCTATAACGTAATAACGTTATAATAAAACTAAGGTTAAGAGTCGAGGATAGACTCGGAATATGTGATTCATAATTGAAGTTCACCTATGAGCGATGAGGTAATATAGCTTGAGGTGGGGATGTAAGATAATAGAAATTATCTTAAAACAATCACATAAAATCATAAAGAAACCCTAATTGGAAACTTTAAGTCGTAATTTATAGCGACCATCGATCGATAGAAAGAACCTAAAACGGCTATTTTCTTATGAAGGGTTCGATCGGGCGTGAATTCTTTGAGAAGGATACTCACCCCCTTTCTTTTAGAACCACTAGCTTGGATTAGCGGTGGGCTTTTCTTGAAACAAAATGATTATGCATAACTCAAAGCATGATTTACAAAAGCTTTATGAAATATTATCGCATGAACTTTATTGATCGCCAAATATTTATGTTTTGTTGTGTCCATATCTCGAGGTTGATTTGTCCAAATGTGGGACGAGAATCGAGTGGTATATGTGAATGAGTTGGTCCATAGCGTTAAAAAGGGTATCGATCGGATCCGACTTAGTTGAGGACTAACTCGGATTGTGTACACGTGTGACTGTGTGTTAAGGTTAGCTACCTCGACCGGTCACGGCGACTATGTGTAGGTGGCCACCTCCATAGTGCGCGAATGAATGAACGTATGATTGATGAATGAATTACCAGATATGGAATAACGTGATAAAATAGTTCGGCCGAACGCTTTTGGAAAGCGATAAAATGTTTGATAGGCGTGAGTCTTTAACTAAAATCCTCATGCGCTATGTGGGCGATTAATAACTTTTGACAAAGAAAATGTTTTGGCAACGAGTCCATCGAGTACTTTTGTACTTAGCCCCGCATCTCGTTTTGATGTGCGGGTTGAGCAAGGATCGATGATGGGTGCGGTGGTGCGAGTAGCGAATATTTTTGATGTTTAATTAGAAAGGTTTCTAGAACCTTGGGCATGCATCGTCATATGCATGTCCACATGCTTATTCTTTGCCTAACTCGATATTATTAATGTTTTGATTATAATTGCTTATTTCAGTATTGAATTGGAGGTCGTACCTCGTACTTTAAATTCCTTACTCGATTGGGTTATGTTGTACCTTGAACCCTTTTGACAAGTCCTTGACGACTTGAGTTGGTATTGGATGGTTTATCCCTTTAACATATGCGCTATTAAGTAGTTGATTGGTTGATTGCCTTGATTAGCTATGTTTATTTCCGCGCTTTATCATACTGGTGACGATCCATATGATCCGTACTTCATTGGAAAGTCGGGTCGTCACGCTTAGGCGATATCTTGCTACTATGCCTACCGCATAGCAAATGTCGGGCCTCGTACATAGCATTGCGTACATGAGACTTCCTACGGCGGAAGCGTAAGGAACTTGTCTCATTTCCTCTATCTCCTTTGTAGTCATAGGTGATCTCCTTAGATAAAGGAACGCCATGTCCGAAGGTAGCAATCCTTTCTTGGCGGTCTGCATACTAAAACGAGTAATCACAGTATCAATGTAAGACGCCTGAGATAAGCTCAACATTTTTCTCTTGAGATCTCGGTGAACCTTGATCCCAAGAATGTACGCTACATCTCCTTAGTCTATCATTTGAAACTGATCGGATAACCAACTCTTTACGTCGATAACAACTTCACATTGTTGCCAACTAGAAGAATGTCATCTACATAAAGTGCAAGAAATACCACATCACCGTTGACATCTAAGCGATACACACAACTCTCGCTAGGCAACGGGTAAATCCATAGGACTTTACCACCTCGTCAGCGTAAGTTCCAGGAATCGTGAGGCTTGCTTAAGCCCATAAATGGACTTCTAAGCTTCCAAACTAGATGCTCTTCACCTTCACCACATAACCTTCTGGTTTGCTGCATATTGATGTCTCTACCTTCCTCAAGGTAACCGCTTTAAGCGGTTTTCACATCCATTGCCAAACCTCAAGGTTCAGTGGGCTGCTATGGCCAAGAATTACGATAGACTTGAGCATTGCTACGGGCGAAAAGTTTCATCGAAATCGATGCCTCAATCTGAGTGTACCCTTTTGCCATAAGCCCGGCTTTAAAGCGAAACCTCTCTATCTGAATCTCTCTTCCTCTTGTATACCCACTTACTACCTACGGCTTCCTTGCCATCCGGTAGAGGTGTCTTTCGTATACATCCATAGTCTGTTATGGACTCAATTTCTAAGTCCATAGCGGTGTGCCATGATCTTGCATCAATGTCTTGTGTCGGCTCATTTATGCGTCCATGGGTCGATTATTGCATGTTCGTTTCCGGGACTAAATCGAAGATTCACCCATGAACATAAATCGCTCGGGTTGACGAACAACCCTCCCACTACGACGAGGCTTGGCCGCACAATGGCGATGGTGGGTGCGGAACTTGTGGTTCTACATCCCGCATAACTGGCGGATAAGAGCCACTTATACGATCGGATCTCCAAGTGGAACTCGACCTACTTCAATTTCTTGAAGTATCGGTGTCGATCCTCCCACTGAACACGACATCTCGTACCTTTGGCTTAATCGGTGGTGGAATACGATCATCTTCTAATTCACGAAGAATGATTTCAACTTTGGATTTATGATTTTCATATAATCCTCTTCTAAAAATCGGGCATTAGTCTTAATAATGACCTTCCCATCCTTAGGACTATAGAATAAACCACCTTCGTCCCTCTAGGATAGCCAATAAACAGCCTTGCGTCGGATCTAGCCTCCAACTTGTCGCCTTCTTGTTCAAAGACATGTCTTTGGATCGCCCATATCCTTATGTGGCTTAAACTAGCTTCATACCAAAGCACTGACTCGAAATGGGTCTTTTCGATCGACTTGGATGGTACTAGATTTAGCAAGTATGCGCCGTTTCTAAGGCATACCCCGAATCTAAATAGGCAATGTTGCATAACTCATCATTGATCTAAGCATTTCTAAAGAGTCGTATTTCTTGACCCGACACACCATTTTGTTGTGGTGTGCACGGTGTAGTGGTGGGAGGTAATCCCACACCGCACCAAATAGTCCATAAACTCGTTACTGAGGTATTCGCTGTTTGGTATGATTTTGTGATGATTCTTGGTATTGTTTTACGTGTCATTTTCTATGGTTTGTCCTATTTATGCCTTTGGTTCGAGTAATATTTATCGATTCGGACTTACTTCGTTCGTCTCGATGTTTTGTAGGAAAATGGCAGAAAATAGGATGAATTAGATCTGCCAAGGATCAGATATAATTGAAGATCCTTTCGATAGGAATTCATAGGCGCAAACGGATCGCAATTTCGAGTTCGGACGAGAGAGAACGGATCATTTCTTCAAAGTCGCGCACGTGCACTCCACGCGCCCGCTCGCGCGCCGGCGCTGAACACTTCCAATGATTCTCATGAATTTTGGAGAAGGAATCAAGGATTTTATCCTTCATAATAAGAAAATTACATTGTGATAGGAGTCCGTAGGAAAAAACGTGTGCAAATCGGAGTTCAAACGAAGGAGAGCGGGCTAAAACAAAACACTGCAGCAAGCGATGTCAGCGCGCGCTCGCGCAAATGTACGCCCAATGAACGCGGTTCATTGTGAACGCCGGTTCACCTGCTGCCAGCTTCCATTTGAGCGCCGGTTCATCAATTTTACTCGCGGTTCACCTGCTTGCCTTCACACTTCAGCGCCATCTTCTCGGTATGACGCTCAACTCACTCAGCCACCGGTGGGCGTTCTCAATGGCTGGAACCAAGCGCCCGCTCGGCCAGCCTTCACCGTCGCGCACCATGTTCTCCTCGCGCTCACAATGAGCCGGCGCTCATTTGTGAGGCGTAAACTTCTCCCACCGTTCAACCCGAACCGCGCTCATATTCAAGCGAAATGTATTACGGCGTGCGTTCATTTCGACGCCGGCTCACCTTCATTTAATATATATATGCGTTGTTTAGGTCAAAAAGGGTCCGTCTTCGTTCTTATTTCTTAGCGACGCGCTTCGCCCATTTTCTTCCGGGATTTTCTTGAGCAACAACACGGATAAATCTTAGCTTTAATTCATGCTTTCGTTTCTTGATTATTACGTTTTGTTTACGAATTCATATGTTGGATTTATCGATTATTGTTATTGGATTTCCACACCTCTAATTTATATTATTGTTTGGTGATTTCTTGCTTTATGATTGTTGTTGGATTCAATTCGATATATGATTTTATGCTTTCGATTACCTATTGTTCTTGTTAGTTGATTGACGATCATGTTTAGGGCTTGACAAACCCTAAGAATAGGTTTGCTATTGCTTTTATTTATCACTTTGATTTATCGCTTTCATAGTTCAACTAGGGATTGACAACCCCTGGTTTAGATTTATCGCTTTATTAGTTTAGCTCGGGATTGACAATCCACAACTTAGGATCATTGTTTATTTCTCGTATTTCTATTCTTGCATGCTCAACCCCGTTGTTATTAGAATGTTTAGGTTTAATTGCTTTACATGGGGACACGAACAATCGCCTGTAAGTTTTCCTTGAGAGACGACTCGTGTTAACTTATCACACTACGATTACCTCGCATTTATTGCAGTGAATTTGAGTGTGTTTTAGCTCGATCAATTTTGGCGCCGTTCGGGAAAACTTTAGGCGATTGTTTGTGTTGTTTGTTTTCTGTGTTTTTTTGTTTTTTTTCTTCTTGTTTGGTTATTTTCTCCCACAGTGCGTGTAATTTTGTGTTTGTTGTTGGTATCCGCTATGCGGGGTTATCAACGATGCGATTATGGTCAACCCGGTGGGGGAGGAAGTTCGTCAGATTGGGCAAATTCTTCTTTGAAGAAGGAGCCCAATTCGACTTTTCGAGGATGTCCGTCAAAGCATGAGCCACAAGCATATGATCCTTACTGATCCACAAAGACAACAAAGACCTCACCAGCCCGATTTGGGATACTGGGATCAACCGCCTCCGCAGCACTATGAGGATCAATCCTACAATGCCTACTGGGAGCAACCACACCCTCCACCTCAGTATGAGTACCCACAACAGCCACCTCCACCTCAGATGACAGCTTGGGAGGATGAGTTAACTCAAAAAGAGAAGCTGTCCATTCAAAAAACGGATGCTTTAGTCCAAGGTTTGGATGCTGCAAATGCCTCAGCTTTGCGTTTGGAGACGCAAATAGGATATGTCGAGCACGCTGATAAGTTTGCGACAAGGGAGGAACTTCCAAACCAATCCGATCAGATCCAGTCGGTCACTGTTCTAGAAAGTGATCCAATAGTTGAAAATTGGGTGGAAGAGACATTAGATGAGCTGCTGCAGTCACAGGGGGTGGAAAACGAGGAAGTGATTGAAATCACACCTTTCCCGCACCAACCCGATCAAGCTCAGATGGTCACCACTCTTGGAAGTGACCCAATTGTTGAAGATGGGGCGGGAGAGACACCTGAAGAGCCGCTGCAGCCAGATGAGGTGGAAAGTGAGAACGAGTGGGCACATGTGGATGAGAAGCATAATCAGAGCCCCGATGACGTTTTTATGAGAACGGATAACAAGGAAGAGTGGGCAAATCCAGTCGATATCATTCCAACACTCACTCTGGAGGTGAAAGAGTTATCCAAACACGTGAAGGAGGATGAAGAGGGGATGAAGCAAGAGTGGGCACTCGAAGTTGTTGACATGCCAAAGCCCACTCAAAGCGATTGCACTGCCTCAACAATTGGAGTACGGGTCCCGAGGAGGATACAATGATAACAAAGGTTGAGGTAACTTCAATAATTTGTCAACATCCTAATTCATCAAAGTATCGTGCTTTGGGAATTATAGTTATCTATTTTCTTTGGAGAATAGGATGTTTGACTTGAGCTTAAATGATTCGTTTTTGCTTTCTTTCTTTCCTTTGTGCATATATGGTTTATCTTGATGCTTTGGCGAGATGGTATTCCCGCAGTGAAAGACGATGGATAATCCGTTGTTTATCGGAACACGCCGTGCTCACGACGTTAAATTGAGTACTACGTGGGAGTTTACCCACGGTTTTTTCTGCTCTTTCCTTTCTTTCTTTTTGTTTGTTTTCGTGTTTTCTTTGATCTATCTCGTTGTTGTTGAGTTTGTTTTGCTCGGATCCGGAAAGTTGTCGGCAGCGAGATGAAACCGTGGTGCTCCAACTTTACATCGCATATCTGTCCGATTATCGTAAAGTATCATCCTCTATGGTTATTTTGAGCTTTTATGTTTTGAGCACCGGGACGGTGCTCGATTTAAAATAATGGGATGTTTGCTCGCTTTTTGTGCGTGTTATATTGTTTTGTATGCTTAATGACGTGCCTTGTGCTTATTTAGATTGTTTGGACTTGAGTTTGTGTCTATGCGAATAAGTTAGGATTTTGATTTGTGCAACCGAACTACGTGGTATTGATCTGACTTTGACGTATTTCTCGCTTATCTTGATGTCATGTGATTAAAGTGCAATGTGAATTGACGAGATTGTGAATTGATTTTAAATCGGTGGTTATTGGCGTGATTTGTCCGGCTAATGCTAGGGGGAGTGTTAACAGGGTGGTTACCTATATACTCGTTTCAAATAAAAAAAAAAGAAAAAGAAAAATATGTGTGAAAAAGAAAATAAGGAGAATTAAAACTCCAATGTTGTTGAGATTGTATAAATGGAGGATGAGATTACGCCTCTTCTCGTAAATTGAGAAATGGGCATGGAAACCACGATAGGAGACTCGAATTCATCGAGACTTCACCTTCGAACATTGTTCCAAAATTTGTTTATACTTTCTTTGTGTTCTCAAAAGAAACTTGTTGCTAAAGGTAACCATTTTAGTTAATTCGCCCCTAACGAGTTGGAGTCCGAGCGAAAATAACCTACCTGTTTGTTTGATATTTTCACAATCTTAGATTTGTTTCACATTAACTTTTATTATGTATTCATCATGTTTGGGAGAATTGCAAAGAGATTTGATTGATTGGACTAAGAGTGATGTTGCATGAGTTATCTTCGAACCTTATTAGTATAGACTTTGCTTGAGGACAAGCAAATGGATAAGTGTGGGGAGTTGTTTGGTATGATTTTGTGATGATTCTTGGTATTGTTTTACGTGTCATTTTCTATGGTTTGTCCTATTTATGCCTTTGGTTCGAGTAATATTTATCGATTCGGACTTACTGCTTCGTCTCGATGTTTTGTAGGAAAATGGCAGAAAATAGGATGAATTAGATCTGCCAAGGATCAGATATAATTGAATATCCTTTCGATAGGAATTCATAGGCGCAAACGGATCGCAATTTCGAGTTCGGACGAGAGAGAACGGATAATTTCTTCAAAGTCGCGCACGTGCACTCCACGCGCCCGCTCGCGCGCCGGCGCTGAACACTTCCAATGATTCTCATGAATTTTGGAGAAGGAATCAATGATTTTATCCTTCATAAGAAGTAAATTACGTTGTGATAGAAGTCCGTAGGCGAAAACCGTGTGCAAATCGGAGTTCAAACGAAGGAGAACGGGCTAAAACAAAAACACTGCGCAAAGCAGTGTCGCGCGCGCGCGCGCGCTCGCGCAAATGCACGCCCAGCGAACGCCGGTTCATTGTGAACGCCGGTTCACCTGCTGCCAGCTTCCATTTGAGCGCCGGTTCATCAATTTTACTCGCCGGTTCACCTGCTTGCCTTCACACTTCAGCGCCATCTTCTCCAACAAGACGCTCAACTCACTCCAGCGCCGGTGGGCGTTCTCCAACACAACCAAGCGCCCGCCGCCAGCCTTCACCCGTCGCGCACCATGCTCTCCCTCGCGCGCTCACAATGAGCCTCATTTGTGAGGCGAAACTTCTCCCAGCGTTCAACCCGAACCGCTCATATTCAAGCGAGAATGTATTACGGCGTCGCTCATTTCAACGCATGGCACCTTCATTTAATATATATATACTGCTTAGGTCAAAAAAGGGTCCGTCTTGATTCTTATTTCTTAAGCGACATGCGCTTCTCGCCCATTTTCTTCCGGATTTTCTTCAGGCAACAACACGTATAAATCTTAGCTTTAATTCATGCTTTCGCTTCTTCGATTATTACGCTTTGTTTACCAATTCATATGTTGGATTTATCGATTATTGTTATTGATTTCCACTCCTCGATTTATATTATTGTTTGGTGATTTCTTGCTTTATGATTGTTGTTGGATTCAATTCGATATATGATTTTATGCTTCGATTACCTCTTGTTCTTGTTAGTTGATTGACGATCATGTTTCATTTACAAGTAGACTTAGATTAGGGCTTGACAAACCCTAAGAATAGGTTTGATATTGCTTTTATTTATCACTTTGATTTATCGCTTTCATAGTTCAACTAGGATTGACAACCCCGGTTTAGATTTATCGCTTTATTAGTTTAGCTCGGATTGACAATCCACAGCTTAGGATCATTGTTTATTTCTCGTATTTCTATTCTTGCATGCTCAACCCCGTTGTTATTAGAATGTTTAGATTTAATTGCTTTACATGTGGGACACGAACAATCGCCTGCTAAGTTTTCCTTGAGAGACGACTCGTGTTAACTTATCACACTACGATTACCTCGTGCGATTTATCGAGTGAATTTGAGTGTGTTTTAGCTCGATCAATTTTGGCGCCGTTGTCGGGAAAACTTTAGGCGTATTGTTTGTGTTGTTTGTTTTCGTGTTTTTTTTTTTTTTTCTTCTTTGGTTATTTTCTCCCAGTGCGTGTAATTTTGTGTTTGTTGTTGGTATCCGCTATGCGGGGGTTATCAACAAGACGATTATGGTCAACCCGGTGGGGGAGAAAGTTCGTCGATTGGGCAAATTCTTCTTTGAAGAAGGAGCCCAATTCGACTTTTCGAGGATGTCCGTCAGCATGAGCCACAAGCATATGATCCTTATCGGATCCACACAGAGCAATTTGACCTCACCACCGATTTGGGATATCGATCAACCGCCTCCAAAGACTATGAGGATCAATCCTACAATGCCTCACTGGGAGCAACCACACCTCCACCTCAAGATGAGTACCACAATACCACCTCCACCTCGGATGACGCTTGGGAGGATGAGTTAACTCAAAAGAGAAGCGCCCATTCAAAAACGGATGCTTTAGTCCAAGGTTTGGATGTCAAATGCCTCGACTTTGCGCTTGGAGACGCAAATAGGATATGTCCAGAGCACCTTGATAAGTCATTGCGAGAAGGAGGAACTTCCAAACCAATCCGATCGGATCCATCCGGTCATCGTTCTAGAAAGTGATCCAATAGTTGAAAATTGGGTGGAAGAGACATTAGATGAGCCGCAATCACGTGGGTGGAAAACGAGGAAGTGATTGAAATCACACCTTTCCCGCACCAACCCGATCAAGCTCAGATGGTCACCACTCTTGGAAGTGACCCAATTGTTGAAGATGGGGCGGGAGAGACACACGAAGAGCACTGCGGCGGATGAGGTGGAAAGTGAGAACGAGTGGGCACATGTGGATGAGAAGCATAATCAGAGCCCCGATGACGTTTTTATGAGAACGGATAACAAGGAAGAGTGGGCAAATCCTGTCGATATCATTCCAACACTCACTCGGAGGTGAAGAGTTATCCAAACACGTGAAGGAGGATGAAGAGGATGAAGCAGAGTGGGCACTCGAAGTTGTTGACATGCCAAAGCCCACTCAAAGCGATCAGACCGCCTCAACAATTGGAGTACGGGTCCCGTGAGGAGGATACAATGATAACAAAGGTCGAGGTAACTTCAATAATTTGTCAACATCCTAATTCATCAAAGTATCGTGCTTTGGGAATTATAGTTATCTATTTTCTTTGGAGAATAGGATGTTTGACTTGAGCTTAAATGATTCGCTTTTTGCTTTCTTTCTTGCCCTTGTGCATATATGGTTTATACTTGATGCTTTGGCCGAGATGGTATTCCTGCAGTGAAAGACAATGGATAATCCGTTGTTTACGGAACACGCCGTGCTCACGACGTTAAATTGAGTACTACGTGGGAGTTTACCCACGGTTTTTTCGTTCTTTTCCTTTCTTTCTTTTGTTTGTTTTCGTGTTTTCTTTGATCTATCCGTTGTTGTTGAGTTTGTTTTGCTCGGATCCGAAAGTTGTCGGCCGAGATGAAACCGTGGTCTCCAACTTTACATCGCATATCTGCCGATTATCGTGAAGTATCATCCTCTATGGTTATTTTGAGCTTTTAATGTTTTGAGCAGGGGACGATGCTCGATTTAAAATGGGGGATGTTTGCTCGATTTTGTGTGCGTGTTATATTGTTTTGTATGCTTAATGACGTGCCTTGTGCTTATTTAGATTGTTTGGACTTGAGTTTGTGTCTATGCTAATAAGTTAGGATTTTGATTTGTGCAACCAACTCGTGGTATTGATCGGACTTTGACGTATTTCTCGCTTATCTTGATGTCATGTGATTAAAGTGCAATGAATCGACGAGATTGTGTGAATTGATTTTAAATCGGTGGTTATCGACGTGATTTGTCCGGCTAATGCTAGGGGAGTGTTAACAGGTGGTTACCTATATACTCGTTTCAAATAAAAAAGAAAAGAAAAGAAAAATATGTGTGAAAAAGAAAATAAGGAGAATTAAAACTCAATGTTGTTGAGATCAGATAAATGGAGGATGGGATTACGCCTCTTCTCGTAAATTGAGAAATGGGCATGGGAAACCACGATAGGAGACTCGAATTCATCGAGACTTCACCTTCTAACATTGTTCCAAAATTTGTTTATACTTTCTTTGTGTTCTCAAAAGAAACTTGTTGCTAAAGGTAACCATTTTAGTTAATTCGCCCTAACGGAGAGTTGGGTCCGAGCGAAAATAACCTACTGTTTGTTTGATATTTTCACAATCTTAGATTTGTTTCACATTAACTTTATTATGTATTCATCATGTTTGGGAGAATTGCAAAAGAGATTTGATTGATTGGACTAAGAGTGATGTTGCATGAGTTATCTTTCGAACCTTATTAGTATAGACTTTGCTTGAGGACAAGCAAATGGATAAGTGTGGGGGAGTTGTTTGGTATGATTTTGTGATGATTCTTGGTATTGTTTTACGTGTCATTTTCTATGGTTTGTCCTATTTATGCCTTTGGTTGAGTAATATTTATCGATTCGGAGTTACTTCGTTCGTCTCGATGTTTTGTAGGAAAATGGCAGAAAATAGGATGAATTAGATCTGCCAAGGATCAGATATAATTTAATATCCTTTCGATAGGAATTCATAGGCGCAAACGGATCGCAATTTCGAGTTCGGACGAGAGAGAACGGATCATTTCTTCAAAGTCGCAAGACGCACTCCACGCGCCCGCTCGCTCGCCGGCGCTGAACACTTCCAATGATTCTCATGAATTTTGGAGAAGGAATCAATGATTTTATCCTTCATAATAAGTAAATTACGTTGTGATAGGAGTCCGAGGCGAAAACCGTGTGCAAATCGGAGTTCAAACGAAGGAGAACGGGCTAAAACAAAACACTGCACAAAGCGTTGTCGCGCGCGCGCGCGCGCCAAGGCCAAGCGTCACAAGAATGCACGTCCAATGAACGCTGGTTCTGTAATATTCCAAAGAAACGAATATACGATTACGGTATTCTGAGCCCGTAATTAGGGTTTTGCTGTGTATTAACTTTTTACGACATCGAATCTTGTGACTTCGATACGATATCGTTATAACGAATTCCTTTTCAGAATTCAATAAGGATTGTGAATTAAAGGATTGAAATATTACGAAATGATTCGTCAATATTTTTAAACGTCAAACGCGTATCGAACGTCAGCTTTTCATGAAAATTTCTGAGCAGTGAAGCTTGGAATTAATTTCCATCTTAATTCCTTTATTAAATGGAATATATTTACTTAGTAAGTATGAACTTATCTGCGACCATTTTGAGACGAGTCGATTTGACGCGTTTGAGACGTTTTGAACGTTAACGCCTAGAGATGTTTTGAGAAATGAGTTTAATGCTCGAGAAATTATAATAATTAATTTCCTATTATTATTTTATATAATTACAGTATTAATTATTTTTTAACCAATATTTGAGTATTAAAACTCGATATTTCTTATTTATAATTTCGAAACCCTAATCTTATAAATAAGGGTTTTATCACATGAAATGATACCATTAAATTATCCTATGGTATCTAAACTTTATAATATGATATATATGAATAATATTAAGCATTAAATCAGATTTCCAATCACAAAATCGAAGGATTCAGTTTTATAAAATTGAAACCCAAACTTTCGAAATTAGGGTTTTAATTCATGAAATGTGTAATAATTATATCCTATGCTATTATTTAATATCTAAATCATATATTATGATATATATGTGTATATTTGGGACTAAAATTACATGAGTATCAATAATAGGTGTATTTTATATTTTAATCCTATTTTTCTAATTTTGGATCGGTAATTCCAAATTTTTACATAAGTGATGTTTTAATTATTTTGTTGGCATGTATTATATATCTATGAACTATACTATGATTAATACATATATTATGTGTAATTAGAAATTAAAATCAGCCCTTGAACCCCCCCCCAAGCGCCGATCTCTCTCTCCCCAACAAGCATGCACTCCACCTATTTTCTACCCAATGCATGACTTAGCTTTTTACTTAGCCTAATCATCACTATAATCTCCATCATTGGCATCAGATTTTTGCCCTTTTTCATGCTAAAAATCGAGAGAGAGAGAAGGGATATGATAGGGAGAGACTCTTCCTCTTCACCCCTTTGTTGATGTATCTTTTCCCCCTCATTCCAAATCATTTTGAACACCCAAAACACCTAACTCTCTCCCATTTTCTGCTCCAAGAAAACCGAGAGCTTCTCTCTCTCATTTACAAATTTTTCTTCTTCTTCTCCATCTCTATTTCACAAGCTTGGTACCATATCTTTGTTCTTGTGAACCTATATCATATCAAAGGTAAATATGAGTCATAGCTTCGATTATTCACCTCTTCTAAACTGAAATTTTCGAACTTGTTCATGTGTATGTATGTGTGTTTCGAAAATACTATATATGTATCTATGTATGTGTTAAATATTCTTGAGCATGAGCCATTGTTTATTTATATGTTCTTGAGGATTTTATTTTGAAAATACTTGTGAATATATGTTAAATGAGCATAGGAGTTGTATATTGAAATTTTGGAATGGCCTAGCATGTTTATGACATTTTCGAACCATAGAGTATATTGATATAAATTTTGAAAATGCTATAAAATGTTAAATGATGACCGAATACTTCTCGATATATTCTAAGCATGTATTATCGATCTATGTTATGATTTAAGACTATAGTATTGATTTAGAAATTTTGAAAACCCTAGCTTAAAGTTTAAAATTACCGTGAGCTACATGTATAAGTACCTTAGTGTATAATTTTATTTCAAGCATGCAATGACATATTAGTGCTTTAGAACCTTGATTATATGTTCTATGATTTAATTAGAATTTTGAAAATCATATACTTTATTTTATAAAATTACCGTGAGCATTTAAATTTCATAGGTTGGTGTATGATTTTATTTTTGAACATGCAATGGTGTATTAATGCTTTAGTATATTGTTTATACATTGTGTGAAATTATTAGAATTTTTGGAAATCAAATACTAAATTAAATCAAATAAACCGTGAGTGATATGCTCTTGAAGGTGATGATTTAATTAGTTTTGATAAATATTATGATGTTACATTACTATACTATAGTGTATAAACATAGTATATAATTGTTGGAATTTTTGAAAACCAAATGCTAAATAAATCGAAAAGCCGAGAGCAACATAAGCTCATATGGTGACGATTTAAATTAGTTTGGTTGATGTTATGATGTTACAATGTTATAATATAATGTTTAATGATGTTGGAAATTATTTAGAATTTTTAGAAATTGTTTGCTATTTATTTGGTAATTATCTAATAATTACCGTGAAATATTGTTATATTTTGAAATAAATAGTTATGATGAACTATGGGTTATGAAAATATTATATACTGATGTTGAGATATTATAATAGGTATATATCAATTTTAGAAATTTTGGATGATTATTCCTATTTATTTGAATTACCGTGAATATTTATATATGTATATATATAAATAAATAGTAAAGTACTATATGAATTTAATAAATTATATTCTGGACCATAGTGTATAATAATACACTATATTAATTTAGAAAATTTTTCAAGGGTCGTTTGTTATTTTTAGACAATTATCGAAAATTTCGATAATTAATAAGGATATTAAATCCTTTTAAAAGCTGCTTAATTATAAATTTTGGTAAAATGATATTCTGGACAGTTTTCAAATATTACAAAATTTTATAAACATAGATTGCTATGTTTGAGACTTAACGCTCACTTTGTAACGTTTCAAAAACCAAAATACGCTTTTAATTATAAAAAGAGTTATTAAAAATGCGAAAATATTTATAAGTCCTTGATTTACAAGATAAATCGAGAAATAGGACTTCACGTTTTCAAATCGATCAAATTCGATTTATAAAGCAAAATAGTAAGAAATTACTATTTAAAAGTCAAAATCATCGACTTTGTCGACCAAGTCGACTTCGCTGACTTTTCGAGCCAAACGACGATTATATCGCTTATAACACGCCAAGACGCTGCGTAAGATATACTAATTGAGTATGATAATTATTAGTAAGAAAGGATTTCACAAATGAAACCATATATCGAAAACGATTTATACGTTGAACGATCTCGATGAACCAGAAAAGTCAATCGATACGATTAGACGATCAATTCACTAAGGAATTCACTCACATCGATATGAACTATCAAAGCTATCTTAAGTTTCGTAAGTCTCGATAGACTTGAGCGACGTACTAAAGCCTCGCCAGTAGCGTGGACGCAAACGCAACGACGGATTTTGACGAACGATCGAACCTAGTACTTTTACAACGAACCGTAGTCCGTGGGCTTTACCTTTAAAATGCGGGCCTTTTCACCCCACTAAAACGTGACTTCACTGTTAATTTCAAATAAGTTTATTTACAAAGACTTATCCTACAACTGCTTAACAAATGTTTTACCATTACACCGCCAAAAATATTTCGCTTTGTGTATGGATCCTATCTCGTTATGCCCGGTAGGCCGTGGAGATGGTCGAACTATTATATCAATTGTTGTGGTAGCACCCAACCTTTTAATGTCGGGTCCGTGCTTCGGATGATAAATGCCCGCTAGATTGGCGTGAAGGTTGGAACTATATCTGTTGTGTTAACATATGCTTGCAGAGAGTGACCGTTGTCGACGGATTACGGCCGGTCACGGCGTCAGATGGGAGGCCTCCTCTCGACGCTTATCTATTTATTTATTATTATGTATTGTGACTATGAGATACGGACCATACACACCAAGAAAATGCCCGCCGTGCTATGTTTATTTAACCGAATGATTTGGTAAGCCAAGGCATTTTAACTAAAACCCTCGCGACTTACTCGATATCGGCGATGTAATCCAAATATTATCAAATGTTTTCGCATAAGTCCACCGAGTACAATTTCTTGTACTTAGCCCCCATGTTTGTTTTAAATGTGCGAGGTTGAGCTCGATGGTGATGATGGGGGATGTGTTGAGGAGTCCAAAGGTCCCCGAATCGATTTACTTAAACTTTTGTTATACCTCAATACATATCGCCATATATGTATTCACACACTTTCCGCCGCTATACTCAAACTCCTTTATTTATGCTTTATGTTACAAACTATCGAGGTCCATCGGATCGAGCCAAGTTTTGGGGTCCGATGGCTAAACCTTTTCAAAACATTATAACATCACCTTATATTACGCTTCAAGCATGTTAGTTTATTCTTATGCATTTTATTTTACCCATGTAATCCCCAAAATACTACTCCTAGTATAGTAAGCCTCCGCCTGGGTTGGTCCGGATTGGGGTCGTGTGAGTTCATCGCGAACGCCGGCTCACCCGCCGCTTCCCATTTGAGCGCCGGTTCATCAATTTTACTCACGGTTCACCGCTTGCCTTCACACTTCGCGCCATCTTCTCAACAAGACGCTCAACTCACTCCAGCCACCGACGTTCTCCAAC
This sequence comes from Salvia rosmarinus, assembly GCA_036937905.1. Taxonomy (NCBI): domain Eukaryota; kingdom Viridiplantae; phylum Streptophyta; class Magnoliopsida; order Lamiales; family Lamiaceae; genus Salvia; species Salvia rosmarinus. The sequence continues at coordinate 22,313,588 of CM072824.1, read as the reverse complement.
TGAACTAAGCGCCCGCCGCCTTCACCCGTCAAGACCATGCTTCTCTCACGCCACAATGAGCCGGCCATTTGTGAGGCGAAACTTCTCCCACCTGCTCAACCCGAACCGCTCATATTCAAGCGAGATGTATTCTCGAGCGTATGCTCATTTTGAACGCCGCTCACCTTCATTTAATATATATATGCGCTGCTTAGGTCAAAAAGGGTCCGTCTTCGCTTATTTCTTAGCGCGCGCCTCTCCCCATTTTCTTCCGGATTTTCTTGAGCAACAACACGTATAAATCTTAGCTTTAATTCATGCTTTCTGCTTTCTTCGATTATTACGCTTTGTTTACCGAATTCATATGTTGGATTTATCGATTATTGTTATCGATTTCCACCTCCGATTTATATTATTGTTTGGTGATTTCGCTTTATGATTGTTGTTGATTCAATTCGATATATGATTTTATGCTTTCGATTACCTCTTGTTCTTGTTAGTTGATTGACGATCATGTTTCATTTACAAGTAGACTTGATTAGGCTCGACAAACCCTAAGAATAGGTTTGCTATCGCTTTTATTTATCACTTTGATTTATCGCTTATAGTTCAACTAGGGATTGACAACCCCGGTTTAGATTTATCGCTTATTAGTTTAGCTCGATTGACAATCCACGCCTTAGATCGCTGCTTATTTCTCGTATTTCTATTCTCGCATGCTCAACCCCGTTGTTATTAGAATGTTTAGGATTTAATTGCTTTACGGGACACGAACAATCGCCTGCTAAGTTTTCCTCGAGACGACTGTGTCAACTTATCACACTACGATTACCTCGCATTTATCATGCAGTGAATTTGAGTGTGTTTTAGCTCGATCAATTTGGCGCCGCTGTCGGGAAAACTTTAGCGTATTGTTTGTGTTGTTTGTTTTCCGTGTTTTTTTTTCTTCCGCTTGGTTATTTTCTCCCCGTGCGTGTAATTTTGTTTTTGTTGTTGGTATCTCGCTATGTAGGTTATCAACAATGACGATTATGGTCAACCCGGTGGGGGAGAGAAGTTCGTCAGATTGGGCAAATTCTTCTTTCAAGAAGGAGCCCAATTCGACTTTTCGAGGATGTCCGTCAAAGCTATGAGCCACAAGCATATGATCCTTATCGATCCACAAAGAAGAATAGCAACCTCACCACCCGATTTGGGATATCGGGATCAACCGCCTCCGCGACTATGAGGATCAATCCTACAATGCCTACTGGGAGCAACCACACCCTCCACCTCAGTATGAGTACATACAACAGCCACCTCCACCTCGATGACACTTGGGAGGATGAGTTAACTCAAAAGAGGTCGCATTCAAAAACGGATGCTTTAGTCCAAAGTTCGATGTCAGAATGCCTCGACTTTGCGCTTGAGACGCAAAATAGATATGTCCAGAGCCTCGCTGATAAGTCATTGCAGAAGGAGGAACTTCCAAACCAATCCGATCAGATCCAAATGGTCACCGTTTCTAGAAAGTGATCCAATAGTTGAAAATTGGGTGAAAGAGACATTAGATGAGCTTGCTGCAATCACGGGGGTGGAAAACGAGAGTTGATTGAAATCACACCTTTCCCGCACCAACCCGATCAAGCTCAGATGGTCACCACTCTTGGAAGTGACCCAATTGTTGAAGATGGGCGGAGAGACACTCAAGAGCCGCAGCCAGATGAGGTGGAAAGTGAGAACGAGTGGGCACATGTGGATGAGAAGCATAATCAGAGCCCCGATGACGTTTTTATGAGAACGGATAACAAGGAAGAGTGGGCAAATCCTGTCGATATCATTCCAACACTCACTCTGGAGGTGAAAGAGTTATCCAAACACGTGAAGGAGGATGAAGAGGGGATGAAGCAAGAGTGGGCACTCGGTTGTTGACATGCCAAAGCCCACTCAAAGCGATCAGACCGCCTCAACAATTGGAGTACGGGGTCCCAGAGGAGGATACAATGATAACAAAGGTTGAGGTAACTTCAATAATTTGTCAACATCCTAATTCACCAAAGTATCGTGCTTTGGGAATTATAGTTATCTATTTTTCTTTGGAGAATAGGATGTTTGACTTGAGCTTAAATGATTCGTTTTTTGCTTTCTTTCTTGTCCTTTGTGCATATATGGTTTATACCGATGCTTTGGCGAGATGGTATTCCCGCAGTGAAAGACTATGGATAATCCGTTGTTTATCGAACACGCCGTGCTCACGACGTTAAATTGAGTACTACGTGGGAGTTTACCCACGGTTTTTCTCGTTCTTTCCTTTCTTTCTTTTGTTTGTTTTCGTGTTTTCTTTGATCTATCCGTTGTTGTCGAGTTTGTTTTGCTCGATCCGGAAAGTTGTCGCAATTAGACGAAACCGTGGTGCTCCAACTTTACATCGCATATTCGCCGATTATCGTGAAAGTATCATCCTCTATGGTTATTTTGAGCTTTTAATGTTTTGAGCACCGGGATGCGCTCGATTTAAAATGTGGGGATGTTTGCCGGTTTGTGCGTGTTATATTGTTTTGTATGCTTAATGACGTGCCTTGTGCTTATTTAGATTGTTTGGACTCGAGTTTGTGTCTATGCGAATAAGTTAGGATTTTGATTTGTGCAACCGAACTCGTGGTATTGATCTGACTTTGACGATTTCTCGCTTATCTTGATGTCATGTGATTAAAGTGCAATGAATCGATTTAGATTGTGTGAATTGATTTTAAATCGGTGGTTATCGACTTGATTTGTCCGGCTAATGCTAGGGGAGTGTTAACGTGGTGGTTACCTATATACTGCTTCAAATAAAAAAAAAGAAAAGAAAAGAAAATATGTGTGAAAAGAAAATAAGGAGAATTAAACTCAATGTTGTTGAGATCAGATAAATGGAGGATGGGATTGTGCCCTCTTTCTCGTAAATTGAGAAATGGGCATGGAAACCACGATAGGAGACTCGAATTCATCGAGACTTCACCTTTCTAACATTGTTCCAAAATTTGTTTATACTTTCTTTGTGTTCTCAAAAGAAACTTGTTGCTAAAGGTAACCATTTTAGTTAATTCGCCTCAACGGAGAGTTGGGTCCGAGCGAAAATAACCTACCTGTTTGTTTGATATTTTCACAATCTTAGATTTGTTTCACATTAACTTTTATTATGTATTCATCATGTTTGGGAGAATTGCAAAAGAGATTTGATTGATTGACTAAGAGTGACGTTGCATGGGTTATCTTTCAACCTTATTAGTATAGACTTTGCTTGAGGACAAGCAAATGGATAAGTGTGGGGGAGTTGTTTGGTATGATTTTGTGATGATTCTCGGTATTGTTTTACGTGTCATTTTCTATGGTTTTTCCTATTTATGCCTTTGGTTCGAGTAATATTTATCGATTCGGACTTACTTCGTTCGTCTCGATGTTTTGTAGGAAAATGGCAGAAAATAGGATGAATTAGATCTGCCAAGGATCAGATATAATTGAAGATCCTTTCGATAGGAATTCATAGGCGCAAACGGATCGCAATTTCGAGTTCGGACGAGAGAACGGATCATTTCTTCAAAGTCGCAAGACGCACTCCACGCGCCGCTCGCGCGCCGGCGCTGAACACTTCCAATGATTCTCATGAATTTTGGAGAAGGAATCAAGGATTTTATCCTTCATAAGAAGTAAAGTACGTTGTGATAGGAGTCCTTAGGCGAAAACCTTGTGCAAATCGGAGTTCAAACGAAGGAGAACGGGCTAAAACAAAAACACTGCGCAAAGCCGTGTCGCGAGCGCGCGCGCGCCTGCGCGCCGCGTGCGCCGCGCAAATGCACGCCCAGCGAACGCCGGTTCCTTGTGAACGCCGGTTCACCTGCTGCCAGCTTCCATTTGAGTGCCGGTTCATCAATTTTACTCGCCGGTTCACCTACTTGCCTTCACACTTCAGCGCCATCTTCTCCAAGACGCTCAACTCACTCCAGCCACCGACGCTCTCCATACTGGAACCAAGCGCCCGCCGCCAGCCTTCACCCGTCACAAGCACCATGCTCTCTCGCTACTCACAATGAGCCGCCATTTGTGAGGCGAAACTTCTCCCACCATTGCTCAACCTGAACCGCGCTCATATTCAAGGCAGAATGTATTCTCGAGCGTATGCTCATTTTGAACGCCGGCACCTTCATTTAATATATATATGCGCTGTTTAGGTCAAAAAGGGTCCGTCTTCAGTTCTTATTTCTTAAGCGCGCTTCTCTCGCCCATTTTCTTCCGGATTTTCTTGAGCAACAACACGTATAAATCTTAGCTTTAATTCATGCTTCGCTTTCTTGATTATTACGCTTTTGTTTACCGAATTCATATGTTGGATTTATCGATTATTGTTATTGGATTTCCACCCTCCGATTTATATTATTGTTTGGTGATTTCTTGCTTTATGATTGTTGTTGATTCAATTCGATATATGATTTTATGCTTTATTACCTCTTGTTCTTGTTAGTTGATTGACGATCATGTTTCATTTACAAGTAGACTTGGATTAGGCTCGACAAACCCTAAGAATAGGTTTGCTATTGCTTTTATTTATCACTTTGATTTATCGCTTTCATAGTTCAACTAGGGATCGACAACCCCGGTTTAGATTTATCGCTTATTAGTTTAGCTCGATTGACAATCCACGCCTTAGATCATTGCTTATTTCTCGTATTTCTATTCTTGCATGCTCAACCCCGTTGTTATTAGAATGTTTAGATTTAATTGCTTTACAGGGACACGAACAATCGCCTATTAAGTTTTCCTTGAGAGACGACTGTTAACTTATCACACTACGATTACCTCGCATTTTGCGGTGAATTTGAGTGTGTTTTAGCTCGATCATTCGCCACCGCGATCGTAACGCAGTGACTTGATACTCTTACCAAGCTTCGCCTTCACTTCCGCCTTGAACTCTTTGAATTTCTCAAAGCATTCGGACTTATGCGAAGCGGTATACGATCCGCACTCTCGAGTAATCGTCAATGAAAGTGACAAAATACTCAGATCCTCCACGAGCTTGTGTGGACATCGGTCCACACAGTCGAATGGACTAGGTCCAACACTTCTTCGCTCTATAACCCTTCGCTTTGAAGGGTCCGGTCGACATCTTACCTTCTTTACAGATTCGCAGATCGGACGAGTAATCGTGAGATTACCCAACGCCCATTCTTAGCCGCCTTTGGATCCTATTTAGATTGATGTGACCTAATCTAAGATGCCAGAAATGTGGTGTCATCTTCTAAGAAAACTTTCTTTTAAGGTTTGTAGACGATGCAACATAGTTATAGTATTATGTTTAGCGTAAATAGTATAAAGCGAATTATATAATGTGCCAACACGTATAACTTCATTTCTTATGATAGAAACACCACTATCAAAAATAATGAATATCCATGAATAAACAATTTCAAATGTAAACAAGGTTCCGCCGAAAATCCGCACATATAAAACATCTTTCAATACTAAACTGTTATATCAAAACATAAAGTAACATCTCCGACCGCAACGGCCTCGACTTTCGCTGCCCCCATGGAGATCGTTATCTCGCCATCATGCAGCTCCTTTGTCCGCAGAACCCCGCAAGGTGTAACAAACATGATCGATCGCACCGTGTCTACTACCCATGAATGAGTAGAACAACTCGATAAACATGTTTCCATTACTAAAGCAAATGGCGTACTGAGCCTCGAGCATAGGGCACTGGCCTTCCAATGCCCGCCTTGCCGCACTTGAAGCACTTGCCCTTTCCTTCGCTTCTTTAAGCCTCCGGTGGCGATCATGTTCTTGCTCCCATTACTCCCACTATTTCCTCGCCTCTACTACCTTTGGTGCCCCTTTTTCTTTTTCCATTTTGCAACGGAAAATTTGGGCCCCTAGATGTGCTAGCAAGAGCATGTGCTCCTTTATCCATAACTCCTTCCGCGGCCACGAGATCATTTAGTAACTGACTAAGTGTATACTCGGTCTTGCTCATGATCGCATTCATGCTTTTCTATAGAACTCAACATGTAAAACATGCTCGCAGAATTCTAAAATATGCTTGAAAACGCGATAAACCTAGCATGCTTACTATGCGCATCCAATCACGAAAACATATAATATGTTTGTCTACGTAATGTAAACATGCATAGCATGCTTCTGCATAATTTAAACATCCACGGCATGCAATGAACGATTAAAAATAAAATAAAACGCTCATCGTGGCCCACTCGTGGAACCTCGCACTTTTCCCGCCTAATCTATTACATAGAATTGCAAAGTACGATCTTCATTAACTTCAAAACCGGCCTCGCGTGCACGGGCACGGACCGGATTCGCAAAACCGGATTCGGGCCGAAAATCTGGTTCGGCCGAAAACGGGTCCGGGCCGGTTTTAATGGGTTGGCCCAAATGGGCTGAAAATGGTCGGGCCATGCGCTGGGCACAGCCCATGCGCGCCCAAAGACACTACCGCCGCCTTTCGCACGCCGCCTCGCTGCTCCTTGCGGGCTGCCTCGCGGTCGCGAAGACGATCATGACCATCGAAAGCACGCGTGCGCGCCATGCTCGCACTGCCGCCGCCTTGGCGCTGCGCGCGACGCCGCCGCGGTCGACCTCGCGATCATGAGCCCGCCGCAGCGCCGGGATCTCGCGACAACGCGCGATCCTCGCGGACGCTGGCGCACCCGCGAACCGCGACCAGCGCCGCCGAGCTCGCGACGCCGCCGCCAGCGGTGCCGGTGCTTCCACGCTGGCGCGCGCCCGCACTTCGCCGCCGAGCCGTGTCGCCCGCCGCCCATCTCGCCGAGCCGCCGAAAACGCCATGGCACCGAAGCGGTATGCCGCAGCGCCGAGCACGCACGGCGTGCCGCCGCCACACACCTCGCACCGCGCGCCATTTCCGGCGTCTTCCGCCGCCTCGCTCTTCGTGCTTTCATCTTCGTTTTCTTTACGTATAAGATTTACAGGAAAAATCTAATCTAACCACGGATTTTCTCGTGGTGAAAAACAAAATCCTACAAAAATAAACGAGCCACGATGAACGATGCATCCAACAATTAATATATTGCTCACGTAATAATCAAACGTGATTAATCCAACAGAGCCAAGATATCGATCCTGTGCTCGATACCAATTGTAGGAAAACTGTGTTTAGCCCTCCCGAGGATCTATCTTGGTTGTTTAATTCACCATACATTGATTATATTCCTAGCATGCGCCTATATAATTAATTGCAACATGTAGGGGTTTTCGTGTTTACCTTTAAACTGCTTGGGATGGATCGGGATGAACGGATCGAGACTCGTGCTTTGATCTTCCGGATCGATCCCGGTTGCCCAATCTCCAACGCCGAGTGAAGACGATCTATGGAGAATGCTACAGTAAAATCACCCTATTTCTCTCTAGGTTTTTCAAAATTCCTCTCCCAGAACTATGGGATTCTCGAAAATTAGGTTAGATAATTGAGGATTAACCTTGATCTTATCTTTTACCTTATATTTATAATGCATTACCATAAAGGATCCATGCATATCCCATAAATATAATAATATCCTTATAGATAAAGAGGATCAAATCCTTACCATGGAGAGGATAGGGCCCGATTTACGTACACGGGCCCGACGGGCCAAACCTGTGGATCAAATGCAAGGAATAAAGATGGGCCTCAATTAAATTAATTATCTTATGTTCAGCCCGTAACATAAATTAATTTATAAATATTTATTCATGCCACTAGAGAATAAATGCCGACTTACCCTTTATTACCAAGGTGAGTGGGCTTGCACTTAGACATTACGAATCCCCGTATTTAAGATATCGCACGTCCATTAATTATTTAGAGCATTCGATCGCTTAAAATAATTAATATCTTTAATTCCTTAAGTAGTACCACTCAACCTTATAATTGTACTTGAGCTAACTCAACCTCGCAGGTTTAGTACAATAAACCTTTAAGCTCCTTAAGGACGCCATCATCCTAAACGGATACGGTGACTGATACGTATAACTAGCATGACATACAAGCACCGCCACCACCCAAGATGCGGAGAATATTGGGTTAGAACATATAACCTCACCCATAACAAGTCAAAGTGATGGTCAAGAACTCATACTCACCTAATACCTTATCGAGGTTTAGATCATCGTAAGTCACCGAGATCTTGGTTCTTCACGACGGTCCGATAGAAGAACTCATCTCATCGTGATCCTTTAATACGCCGTAGACGCACAAAGATAGACAAGCAACCAAGTCAAGTCACTTCTTATCTATACCGCAGCCTATACCGACAACTCGCCCTCAAGTCGCCTTAGTCAGGAAACTTTTATATCTCATTAAGCTCGACCAATCATACGCACTTCTCGTGATCTTCTACACATCGTAAGATCTAACTTATATATGAGATAAGGGACACGTATATATGCAATCAAGTAATCAATTCGATAGGAGATTGTAATAGTGGTAACAGGAAACATTGTATACAAGCTCAACCAAAACTGCTTTCAGTATACAAATCCAACATATGATTCAAGTGAGCACATGATATCATGAAAGTAAGTACTTTAGGAATAGATAAACTTATTCGGGAATATTAACTCGACTTTTGAGACGTAAGGATCGACATCCTACGTTCGAATCTTTGCTTACACATTACGACATTGTTTGTTTCTCTTAACTCGTCGGAGATTATATAAGTTGTATAATCGTTATTCGTTGTCGAGATGTCTTAATGCTCAATCTAACATCGATTAGGTTGTCGCTATTGAGTATTAACATTGTAACTCGGCCTTTGATTTTTCTAACTTAGGAACTCACGCTGAGTATCCTTTTATTAATAGAAAACCCTAATTTGTATCTAATTTCGATTCTCGTTAACTCCTTCTTAAGTTATCGAAATTGGTCGATTTCTTTTGGATTCTCGCACAAAAAATATTATGTTGTTTACATTTGGGGTTTTGTTTGTCGGCACAACATAAACATAACGATTCAACACCATATAATACCATACACAACATAAACTATGCTAAAGCATTAGAAAACCCTAATTTCTAACATAATGCAAAACCATTGTGTATGTGTGCATAAGTGTTCCATTCTTTCTTCACAATCATAACCATCCATTCAAGCTTATAGATTAACTATCATAGCATCATTTGTCATTGAAATTAAACTCATGCTCATTTGTTTTAGCTAGATCTCCTCGTTAGGACTCGATTTACGCATGGTTTGCACCCTACGCATTCTAACGCACCGATCTTCATTTGTTATGAAGAATGTAATCCCTAATTCTGTCTCCAGAATCACGATAGAGTCTGTTAAACTCTAGCTTAAGTGTGTGATATAAGACAAGGGTCTCGTAGTGTATGTTAAGATATCATTAGCTATATGTATATGTTTGGATAAGACTAAGAAGGTAAGTTGTGATATATATTGTACATTATGATGATACCTACCTTATAGAATTGTTAGCGCTAGCCTAGTTGCTTCTCGTTATGCTATCCTTTCTGTTTTAAGATGACGATAGTTGGCTTACGTTAGTTTTTCTTTTTCTTTTACCGTGGCAGATGGAGGAGATGCGCTATATCGCTAGGAGGAGGGTCGGACCTCATGCCCCACCCGAGGAGCTGATGCGCACCTATAGGGAATGTTGGATGTGCGCCGGGGAAGACCTAGGTGAGTTTCTGGCGTACTACCTTCGGTTGTGGAGGAGCGCCCGAGCCTATGGCGCAACCGACTACGATGGCATCAAGAGACTTCTAGCTATACTCCCTTGTACCTGGGATGGTTATGCCCGAGAGGTATCGGGAGACTACATCTATCGCATTCCCCGAGGTTATGATTTGATTGGGGATCTGCCTAGGTTCGTGAGTCACCTGACTTACGTGTACAGTATCTATGGAGCCGCACCGATGGGACCCTATCTCCCTCCACGGGAGTACACTTGGCGTGATGAGTCGCCAGAGTGGCTGTACCTTGAGGTTCCGAGACAGGTTGATCCAGTGATACCCCTGTACCGAGTGGACGAGGGTAGGATGTACGAGGTGGATAGGCGGACGCCCTAGAGCCTTGGGAGAGCCCGTGTTGCCACCGCAGATTTTGGACACCCAAGACGTCCGCCACTACCGCCTTACCACTGCATCCGATCCACCACCACCGAAGATTTAAGAGCCCTTCCACGGACAGCTGGATGAGAGTATATTAGATACCTTCCACGGATATGACCCGACCCGAGTATGCTACAACCGATCCGCCACAACTACGACTTATACGGGTAGCGGATAACTTTGGACCCCTCGCGACATACCGATGATGGAAAATAATGGTGCAGACTATCCAGAGTACGACCGTGAGGACGATTCGATGAGGAAGACGACCGAAGAGGAGGAAGACCCCGAGGAAGACGCGAGTAGGAAGGAAACTCGTGGAGACCTTAGGCGATGTTTTAATTAGAATCGTCTTGTTATGACTAGCATGTGTGTTAGCTCTTTCCTTTATTTCAATACCATGGTTCTAAGACTTGATTTTCTTTTGGCCATGGGGCCCAAACCTTGTTATTTCAATTTTCTATGATTCTCTATGTTAGACACCTTGTTTTTGACAAACCTTGGTTATCTATCCACATATATTTTGACCCAAGTGGGGCCTTTTGGTGACAATTGTCTATGCTATGGATGAATTGTTTTACTTTTATATCGCTTTAAGAAGAAGCTATGAAAACCTTATTTTGTTAAGTTGTAAGCGTTTAATAATTAACGATGGTATGTTTTATATAGCGTAACGCCTCCTATGGAGAAACCCAGAAAGAGGACCCAGAGGTCGAGGAAGACCTAGAGGAAGGGGTAGAATCCCCGAACAAGAACCAGAAGATAATCCCCAACCACCGCCTCCACCTCAACCCGATCGCAGGATCGAAGAACTATTCTTGAGGCAAAACCCTCATATTTTTAACGGAAGGGGAGCCGGAAGAAGCCGAACAACGGGTTAGGCCATTGAACGGATTTTCACTTTCCTAAGGTGCACGGCACAGGAAAGGATGTCGTGTGTTACTTTCCAGCTCATCGGACCAGCTGACTTCTGGTGGGAGGCCAGGAAGAAGACCTTTACAGCTGAACAACTAGAAGAGTTCTCGTGGAGGATTTCAAGAGAGTCAGACGAAAAGTATATCCCCAAAAGTTATAGGGAAAAAGAGGCGAAATTTTTCCTAAAACAAGAAAAATTATCCGTAACGACTACGATCGCACTTTCTCGCGAGACGCCAAGATATGCGCCGGATCTAGTAGACACCGACTTGAAGATGTCGGAGAAGTTCGAGGCGGGGCTAAGAATGGAGATACGCATGTCTCCCCGCCACCATGGAGACCTATCTTACAAAGCTCTCAAGACGAGCTTTGATATCGAGGCGACTATGAGCGAGAATAAGACAGTGTCGCCTCGTGCACACGGAAATTGGATAAGGAAAAGGAATCTGAGCCCAACCGCGAAATAACAACCGCGAAACTACGGAGAAGCAAGTCACAAGCGCCTGTGGCAAGGAAACCCGCCGGCACAGGACAAAGCTGAAGAGAGCACTCATGCTCCACGGCAAGGGACCACAGACCGACCAAGGGCACCTCAATGCCCTAGATGCCATAGAGCACACAGGGGTGTGTGCACGGCAAACGTGGTAAGCTGTTACAAATGCGGGGTGAACGGGCATTACGCCAACAATTGCCCGATGTCACGTTCGGATGGAAGGCCGAACCAAACGGGCAATGCTCAGCCATTGAGGGCTATACAGACTTGAGCCCGACCCACCGGTTCGCCCAAATTTCAACCCCAAAGAACTCCAAAGGCAAACACCCCACCTCAACAACAACAACTCAAAGCATAAATAATGGCGGCCGCCACAACAACAAATCTCAAGAACAAAGCGGCAGCAGCCACCGCCACAACAACAACAGAGGCGACAACCACCGCGCCAACGCCAAGAATAAGCAATAAGCCAGCAACAACCGCCAAATCAGCGGTGACGGCGCCTGTCACCTCAAATTGGCTTAGGCGAGCCTACGCCCACGGGAGGCGAATCGACTGTAACCAAGGAAACTTGGCGGTATGGGAGTTCTCCTCAACCTACCGTTATAGTCTTGTTTCGACACGGGTGCTTCGCATTCCTTCATTGCAAAATCATGCGAGAAATGCCGAGCCTTAGGTCCGAAAAATCAAGCCGTGACATGAGAATCTCATCGCCTATAGGAGGATTATGACCGCTACCCACTTTTGCTCGAACCTAGAATCGACATTAGGATCACTTAAGGTTCGCCAACGATCTAAACATAATACCCATGGACGATGTAGACATAATCCTAGAATGGATCAAGTTAGCTAGGAATCATTCCACGATTCTCTGTAGGAAAGGAAAATTTCGCTTCACTTTCTCGACAAGAAGTTACGATTTTCACGGATCGCATGGGAAGGAGAATCCCGATAGTATCCGCACTACAAGCTAGGAGGATGATGAACGTAAGGGATGCCATGCATTCCTTGTTTATTTAAACGATGAAGATAAACCCGAGCGGGTAGAAGACATTGAAGTTGTCCGAGAATTTCCTGACGATTTCCGAAATCGCCAGACTACCTCCTAATAGACAATCGGAGTTTACCATCGACTTGGAGCCGTGATCAGCCCCAAAGGTCGGCGCGCTATAGGATGGCCCCAAAGGAGCTAGAAGAGCTGAAAATCCAAATCCAAGAGCTTCGGATCCGGGATTCATTAAAGCCGAGTGTTTCACCTGGGAGCACCTGCTTTGTTTGTTAAGAAGAAGGATGGTTCTTTGAGGATGTGCATCGATTATAGAGAACTAAATAAGATGACACTAAAGAACAAATACCCTTTGCCTGCAATTGATGACTGTTTGACCAATTGCGAGGAAATGGGTGTATTCTCAAGATTGATCTTAAGTCGATACCACCAACCTGAAAATACTGACTGAAGATGTATCAAGACTGCATTCAACGGATATGGCCACTATGAATTCATAGTTATGCCATTCGGATTAACCAATGCACCACCCGTGTTCATGGACCTCATGAACAGTATTTCATCCATTTTGGATAAGTTTGTTTTGTCTTCATAGATGACATCCTTATTTATTCAAAGAATGAAGAGGATCATAAGAACATCTACGAACGGTTTTGCAAACCTTGAGAAATGAAAGACTCTTTGCTAAGTTTAGCAAATGCGAGTTTTGTCAAGGAAGTTATGTTCCTTGGACACATTGTGTCTCTGAAGGTATAAAAGTAGATCCAAATCCAAGTAGAGGCCGCAAGCGAGAATGGAAATCACCTAAAACACAAAGACGAATTAGAAGCTTCCTAGGATTAGCTGGCTACTATAGGAGATTCATCAAGGATTCTCCAAGATTGCAAGGCGATAACCCGACTACTCGGGAGGGAATCAAGTTCAATCGACAGACGAGTGCGAGATGAGTTTCCAAACACCGAAAGAGAATTGACGATGCACGGTTCAGCGGTCGCAAGCCCGTAAGGCAGGGGGTATGTGGTCTATACCGACGCATCTAAGACCGGACTGGGTTGTGTTTTGATGCAAGAAGGAAAAGTGATAGCTTACGATCTCGACAACTCAGACCCACTGAACTACCCAACCCACGATTTGGAATTAGCAGCTGTAGTTCATGCCCTAAAAATTTGGAGACACCATCTCTATGGTGTGAGATGTGAGATCTTCACGGATCATAAAAGTTTGAAGTATTTCTTCGAACAAAGAGATCTGAACATGAGACAAAGAAGATGGCTAGAATTAGTAAAGGATTACGACTGTGGTATTAACTATCACCCGGGCAAGGCGAATGTAGTAGCCGACGCCGAGTCGTAAAGAGTCATACCAAGTTAGGATGTCTCTTTGTACAAGAGGAAAAACTCGTTGAAGAGTTTGGCGGGATGAAAGATTGAACTAGTTGAACCACCCGAACAATCGTGAGTCAGATCGCTACACTCACACCGACCTCTACGATCTAAGAAAGAAAATTGTCGAGAGACAAAGGATTGAGGAAAAGTTGGAAAAGATCCGAGAAAGACTAAGGTCCAAGGATTCAAGAATTTCAAGAGCCGGATAACGCCTTATTGTTTGAAGGTAGGATATGCGTTCACGACAGCGAGCTTGAACGAAATCATGAGTGAGGCTCACGATACACCCTACACCGCCCACCCGGTAGTACTAAGACGTACTCAGACACAAGGAAAATTTTTGGTGGGAATGAAGCGAGACATAGCTTCCTTCCGTGAAACCGTCTTGTTTGCCAACAAGTGAAGGCTTTACACCAACGACCCTATGGGAAGTTACAACCGTTGGAAATCCCGAATGGAAGTGGGACGATATAACGATGGATTCGTTACAAAGCTTACCCAAATCGAAGAAGGAACACACCCATATGGGTAATTGTGGATAGAACTTACCAAAAGTGCTCACTTTTACCTATTCAAAGCACTTATGGATCCGATAAGTTGGCCCAAATGTATGTTAAGGAAATTGTACGACTACATGGAGTGCCAAAATCGATTACCTCGATCGAGACTCCAAGTTCACATCAGTTTTGGATTAGTTTGCGAGAGAACTGGTGCAGATTAAACTTCATCAAACATTCCACCCACAAACCGATGGACAATCGGAGAGAACGATCCAAGCGCTAGAAGATATGCTTAGAATCGTAATTTTGGATCGCGGTACAAAATGGGAAGATATTTTACACGATTGAATTTGCTTACAACAACGCTTATCAAGCGACGATCGGCATGGCCCCATACGAAGCCTCAGATGGCAAAAAGTGTAGATCACCACTTTATTGGGATGAAGTCGGTGAGAGAAAAGTCATAGGGCCGATGCGGTGAGTGAAATGATCGAAATCGTTCGACAAATTAGGATGAGGATAAAGAGGCTCGGATGACAGAAATCTTACGCGATACGCGTAGATCGAGCTACAGCTTTGAGGATGGAGACAAAGTATTTCTTAAGTCTCTCCATCAAAAGGATTGTCGGGTTTGGCACGAAAGGAAAGCTAGACCCGCTTACATAGGACCTTATGAGATCCTAGAAAGGATAGGTCCGATGGCTTATAGGTTGGCTCTTCCGCCAAACCTAGGAAATGTCCATAATGTTTTCCACGTCTCACAATTACAAAATACGTTCACGACCCAAAGCACGTGATTCATCAAGACGACGTGATCCTCGAGCGGACATGAGCTATAAGGAAGAACCCGCAGCCATACTTGACCACAAAGTTCAAAGAACTTCTGAGCAAGTCGATTAGTTAGTTAAAGTCTTGTGGAGACACCACGACGAAGAAGCCACGTGGGAGCTTGAAGAGGCAATGAGGAAAAGTACCCGATTTATTTTTCTAAGAGGTATACAAATTTCGGGACTAAATTTTTCGTAAGGGGTGGAATGTAATATTCGAAAGAAACGAATATACGATTACGGTATTACGAGCCGTAATTAGGGTTTCTTTGTGTATTAACTTTTACGACATCGAATCTTGTGACTTCGATACGATATCGTTATAACGAATTCCTTTTGAAATTCAATAAGGATTGTGAATTAAAGGATTGAAATATTACGAAATGATTAGTGATATTTTTAAACGTCAAACAGCGTGATCGAACGTCGACTTTTCATGAAAATCTACGAAAGTGAAGCTTGGAATTAATTTCCATCTTAATTCCTTTATTAAATGGAATATATTTACTTAGTAAGTATGAACTTCTGCGACCATTTTGAGATGAGTCGATTTCGAACGTTTTGAGACGTTTTGAACGTTAACGTCTAGAGATGTTTTGAGAAATGAGTTTAATGCTCGAGAAATTATAATAATTAATTTCCTATTATTATTTTATATAATTACAGTATTAATTATTTTTTTTAACCAATATTTGAGTATTAAAACTCGATATTTCTTATTTACAATTTCGAAAACCCTAATCTTATAAATAAGGGTTTTATCACATGAAATGATACCATTAAATTATCCTATGGTATCTAAACTTTATAATATGATATATATGAATAATATTAAGCATTAAATCAGATTTCCAGCCACAAAAATCGAAGGATTCAGTTTTTATAAAATTGAAACCCAAACTTTCGAAATTAGGGTTTTTAATTCATGAAATGTGTAATAATTATATCCTATGCTATTATTTAATATCTAAATCATATATTATGATATATATGTGTATATTTGGGACGAAAATTACATGAGTATCAATAATAGGTGTATTTTATATTTTAATCCTATTTTTCCTAATTTTGGATCGGTAATTCCAAATTTTTACATAAGTGATGTTTTAATTATTTTGTTGGCATGTATTATATATCTATGAACTATACTATGATTAATACATATATTATGTGTAATTAGAAATTAAAATCAGCCCTTGAACCCCCCCCCAAGCGCCGATCTCTCTCTCCCCAACAAGCATGCACTCCACCTATTTTCTACCCAATGCATGACTTAGCTTTTTACTTAGCCTAATCATCACTATAATCTCCATCATTGGCATCAGATTTTGCCCTTTTCATGCTAAAAATCGAGAGAGAGAAGGATATGATAGGGAGACTCTTCCTCTTCACCCCTTTGTTGATGTATCTTTTCCTCATTCCAAATCATTTCAACACCCAAAACACCTAACTCTCTCCCATTTTCTGCTCCCAAGAAAACCGAGAGCTTCTCTCTCATTTACAAATTTTTCTTCTTCTTCTCATCTCTATTTCACAAGCTTGGTACCATATCTTTGTTCTTGTGAACTATATCATATCAAAGGTAAATATGAGTCATAGCTTCGATTATTCACCTCTTCTAAACTGAAATTTTCGAACTTGTTCATGTGTATGTATGTGTGTTTCGAAAATACTATATATGTATCTATGTATGTGTTAAATATTCTTGAGCATGAGCCATTGTTTATTTATATGTTCTTGAGGATTTTATTTTGAAAATACTTGTGAATATATGTTAAATGAGCATAGGAGTTGTATATTGAAATTTTGGAATGGCCTAGCATGTTTATGACATTTTCGAACCATAGAGTATATTGATATAAATTTTTGAAAATGCTATAAAATGTTAAATGATAATAGAATACTTTTGATATATTCTAAGCATGTATTATTGATCTATGTTATGATTTAAGACTATAGTATTGATTTAGAAATTTTTGAAAAACCCTAGCTTAAAGTTTAAAAATTACCGTGAGCTACATGTATAAGTACCTTAGTGTATAATTTTTATTTCAAGCATGCAATGACATATTAGTGCTTTAGAACCTTGATTATATGTTCTATGATTTAATTAGAATTTTTGAAAATCATATACTTTATTTTATAAAATTACCGTGAGCATTTAAATTTCATAGGTTGGTGTATGATTTTATTTTTGAACATGCAATGGTGTATTAATGCTTTAGTATATTGTTTATACATTGTGTGAAATTATTAGAATTTTTGGAAATCAAATACTAAATTAAATCAAATAAACCGTGAGTGATATGCTCTTGAAGGTGATGATTTAATTAGTTTTGATAAATATTATGATGTTACATTACTATACTATAGTGTATAAACATAGTATATAATTGTTGGAATTTTTGAAAACCAAATGCTAAATAAATCGAAAAAGCCGAGAGCAACATAAGCTCATATGGTGACGATTTAAATTAGTTTGGTTGATGTTATGATGTTACAATGTTATAATATAATGTTTAATGATGTTGGAAATTATTTAGAATTTTTAGAAATTGTTTGCTATTTATTTGGTAATTATCTAATAATTACCGTGAAATATTGTTATATTTTGAAATAAATAGTTATGATGAACTATGGGTTATGAAAATATTATATACTGATGTTGAGATATTATAATAGGTATATATCAATTTTAGAAATTTTTGGATGATTATTCCCTATTTATTTGAATTACCGTGAATATTTATATATGTATATATATAAATAAATAGCAAAAAGTACTATATGAATTTAATAAATTCATATTCTGGACCATAGTGTATAATAATACACTATATTAATTTAGAAAATTTTTCAAGGGTCGTTTGCTATTTTTAGGACAATTATCGAAAATTTCGATAATTAATAAGGATATTAAATCCTTTTAAAAGCATTTAATTATAAATTTTGGTAAAATGATATTCGGACAGTTTTCAAATATTACAAAATTTTATAAACATAGATTGCTATGTTTGAGACTAACGTTCACTTTGTAACGCTTGAAAACCAAAATACGCTTTTAATTATAAAAGAGTTATTAAAATGCGAAAATATTTATAAGTCCTTGATTTACAAGATAAATCGAGAAATAGGACTTCACGTTTTCAAATCGATCAAATTCGATTTATAAAGCAAAATAGTAAGAATTACTATTTAAAAGTCAAAATCATTGACTTTGTTGACCGATGTTGACTTCGTTGACTTTTTCGCCCAAACGTGCGATTATATCGTTTATAAATCGCCAAGATCTGCGTAAGATATACTAATTGAGTATGATACCTCATTAGTAAGAAAAGTTTCTAAATGAAATCCATATATCGAAAACGACTTATCGTTGAGCGTATCTCGAGGAACGAGAAAAGTCAATCGTATACGTATTAGAGACGTATTGAATTCACTAAGGAATTCACTCTCACATCGATATGAACTATCAAAGCTATCTTAAGTTTTCGTAAGTCTCGATAGACTTGAGCGACGTACTAAAGCCTCGCTTTTTCGTAAAGGTGTGGACGCAAACGCAACGACGGGATTTTGGACGAACGATCGAACCTAGTACTTTTACAACGAACCGTAGTCCAGGTGGGCTTCTTACCTTTAAAATGTGGGCCTTTTCTTACCCCACTAAAACGTGACTTTCTTGTTAATTTCAAATAAGTTTATTTACAAAGACTTATCCTACAACCTGTTTAACAAATGTTTCTTGCATTACACGCCAAAATATTTCGTTTTGTGTATGGATCCTATCTGTTATGCCGGGTAGGGTGTGGAGATAGTTGGAACTATTATATCAATTGTTGTGGTAGCACCCACCTTTTTAATGTCGGTCCCGTGCGGATGATAAATGCACAGCTAGGATTGGCGTGAAGGTTGGAACTATCTGTTGTGTTAACATATGCTTGCAGAGGACTGTCTTTATGCGGGATTACTGCGGTCACGGCGTCGTAGATAGGAGGCCTCACTCTCGGCGTTTATCTATTTATTTATTATTATGTATTGTGACTATGAGATACGGACCATACACACGAAGAAAATGCCCGCCGGCTATGTTTACTGAACGAAATGATTTGGTAAGCCTGAGGCATTTTAACTAAAACCACTGTGACTTACTCGATATTGGCGATGTAATCCAAATATTATCAAATGTTTTGGCATAAGTCCACCGAGTACAATTTCTTGTACTTAGCCACGCATGTTTGTTTTAAATGTGCGAGGTTGAGCTCTGATAGTGATGATGGGGGATGTGTTGAGGAGTCCAAGGTCCCGACCGATTTACTTAAACTTTTGGGTTATACCTTGAATACATATCGTCGTATATGTATTCACACACTTTCCGCTATACTCAAACTCCTTTATTTATGCTTTATATTACAAACTATCGAGGTCCATCGGATCGCCAAGTTTTGGGGTCCCATGGCTAAACCTTTTCAAAAACATTATAACATCACCTTATATTACGCTCGAGCATGTTAGTTTATTCTTATGCATTTTATTTTACCCATGTAATCCCCAAAATACTACTCTAGTATTAGTCGCCTCCGCCGGGTTGGTCGGATTGGGGTCGTGACAGTTCATTGTGAACGCCGGTTCACTTTCGCCGCCGACTTCCATTTGGCGCCGGTTCATCAATTTTACTCGCGGTTCACCGCTTGCCTTCACACTTCGCGCCATCTTCTCGGCGACGCTCGGCTCACTCCAGCCTTTCGGTGGGCGTTCTCAATGCGGAACCAAGCGCCCGCCGCCGCCTTCACCCGTCACGCACCATGCTCTCCCGCGCACTCAATGAGCGGCTCATTTGTGAGGAAACTTCTCGGCCAGCGTTCAACCCGAACGGCGTTCATATTCAAGCGAATGTATTACGGCGTGTTCATTTGAGCGCCGGCTCACCTTCATTTAATATATATATGCTGCTTAGGTCAAAAAGGGTCCGTCTTGATTCTTATTTCTTAGCGGCGCGGTAACTTCGCCCATTTTCTTCCCGGATTTTCTTGAGCAACAACACGGATAAATCTTAGCTTTAATTCATGCTTCTGTTTCTTGATTATTACGTTTTGTTTACCGAATTCATATGTTGGATTTATCGATTATTGTTATCGGTTTCCTCCTCTGATTTATATTATTGTTTGGTGATTTCTTGCTTTATGATTGTTGTTGGATTCAATTCGATATATGATTTTATGCTTTCGATTACCTCTTGTTCTTGTTAGTTGATTGACGATCATGTTTCATTTACAAGTAGACTTGGATTAGGCTTGACAAACCCAAGAATAGGTTTGCTATTGCTTTTATTTATCACTTTGATTTATCGCTTTCATAGTTCAACTAGGGATTGACAACCCCTGGTTTAGATTTATCGCTTTATTAGTTTAGCTCGGGATTGACAATCCACAGCTTAGGATCGCTGTTTATTTCTCGTATTTCTATTCTTGCATGCTCAACCCCCGTTGTTATTAGAATGTTTAGGATTTAATTGCTTTCTGTGTGGGACACGAACAATCGCCCTGTTAAGTTTTCCTTGAGAGACGACTCGTGTCAACTTATCACACTCTGATTACCTCGTCATTTATTGCGGTGAATTTGAGTGTGTTTTAGCTCGATCAATTTTGGCGCCGTTCTTGAAAACTTTAAGCGTATTGTTTGTGTTGTTTGTTTTACGTGTTTTTTTTTTTCTTGTTTGGTTATTTTCTCCCAGTGCGTGTAATTTTGTTTTTGTTGTTGGTATACGCTATGTAGGGTTATCAACGATGACGATTATAGTCGACCCGTGGGGAGGAAAGTTCGTCAGATTGGGCAAATTCTTCTTTGAAGAAGGAGCCCAGTCGACTTTCGAGGATGTCCGTCAGCATGAGCCACAAGCATATGATCCTTATCGGATCCACGGAAGAATAGCAGACCTCACCACCCGATTTGGGATCTTGGGATCAACCGCCTCCGCAGACTATGAGGATCAATCCTACAATGCCTCCGGGAGCAACCACCCTCCACCTCAAGATGAGTACATACAACAGCCACCTCCACCTCGGATGACAGCTTGGGAGGATGAGTTAACTCAAAAGAGAGTCATCCATTCAAAAACGGATGCTTTAGTCCAAAGTTTGGATCTCGCAAATGCCTCGACTTTGCGTTTGGAGCACGCAAATAGGATATGTCGAGCACCTTGATAATTTGTTGCGGCAAGGAGGAACTTCAAACCAATCGATCGGATCGATCGGTCCTTTGTTCTGAAAGTGATCGATAGTTGAAAATTGGGTGAAAGAGACATTAGATGAGCTGCTGCGATCACGGGGTGGAAAGCGAGTGATTGAAATCACACCTTTCCGCACCAACCCGATCAAGCTCGGATGGTCACCACTCTTGGAAGTGACCCAATTGTTGAAGATGGGGCGGAGAGACACCAAGAGCATTGCAGCGGATGAGGTGGAAAGTGAGAACGAGTGGGCACGTGTGGATGAGAGCATAATCGAGCCCGATGGCGTTTTATGAGAACGGATAACAAGGAAGAGTGGGCAAATCACAGCCGATATCATTCCAACACTCACTGGAGGTGAAAGAGTTATCGAACACGTGAAGGAGGATGAAGGGGATGAAGCAAGTGGGCACTCGAAGTTGTTGACATGCAAGCCCACTCTGAAGCGATTACCTTGCCTCAACAATTGGGTCACGGGGTCCCGGAGGAGGATACAATGATAACAAAGGTTGAGGTAACTTCAATAATTTGTCGACATCTAATTCACCAAAGTATCGTGCTTTGGGAATTATAGTTATCTATTTTCTTTGGAGAATAGGATGTTTGACTTGAGCTTAAATGATTAGTTTTTGCTTTCTTTCTTGTCCTTTGTGCATATATAGTTTATCTTGATGCTTTGGCGAGATGGTATTCCTGCGGTGAAAGACTATGGATAATCCGTTGTTTACGGAACACGTCGTGCTCCGGACGTTAAATTGAGTACTACGTGGAGTTTACCCACGGTTTTTCTATTCTTTTCCTTTCTTTCTTTTGTTTGTTTTCGTGTTTTCTTTGATCTATCTGTTGTTGTTGAGTTTGTTTTGCTCGGATCCGAAAGTTGTCGTGACGAGATGAAACCGTGGTGCTCAACTTTACATCGCACATTCGTCGATTATCGTGAAAGTATCATCCTCTATGGTTATTTTGAGCTTTTAATGTTTTGAGCACCGGGACGAGTGCTCGATTTAAATATGGGGATGTTTGCTCGCTTTGTGTGCGTGTTATATTGTTTTGTATGCTTAATGAGCGTGCCCTTGTGCTTATTTAGATTGTTTGGACTTGAGTTTGTGTCTATGCGAATAAGTTAGGATTTTGATTTGTGCAACTGAACTCTGTGGTATTGATCGGACTTTGACGTATTCTCGTTTATCTTGATGTCATGTGATTAAAGTGCAATGTGAATTGACGAGATTGTGTGAATTGATTTTAAATCGGTGGTTATTGACTTGATTTGTCCGGCTAATGCTAGGGGGAGTGTTAACAAGGTGGTTACCTATATACTCGTTTCAAATAAAAAAAAAGAAAAGAAAAGAAAATATGTGAAAAAGAAAATAAGGAGAATTAAAACTCCAATGTTGTTGAGATTGTATAAATGGAGGATGGGATTGTGCCCCTCTTTCTCGTAAATTGAGAAATGGGCATGGGAAACCACGATAGGAGACTCGAATTCATCGAGACTTCACCTTTCGAACATTGTTCCAAAATTTGTTTATACTTTCTTTGTGTTCTCAAAAGAAACTTGTTGCTAAAGGTAACCATTTTAGTTAATTCGCCCCTAACGGAGAGTTGGGTCTGAGCGAAAATAACCTACCTGTTTGTTTGATATTTTCACAATCTTAGATTTGTTTCACATTAACTTTTATTATGTATTCATCATGTTTGGGAGAATTGCAAAGAGATTTGATTGATTGGACTAAGAGTGATGTTGCATGGGTTATCTTCGAACCTTATTAGTATAGACTTTGCTTGAGGACAAGCAAATGGATAAGTGTGGGGAGTTGTTTGGTATGATTTTGTGATGATTCTCGGTATTGTTTCGTGTCATTTTCTATGGTTTTCCTATTTATGCCTTTGGTTGAGTAATATTTATCGATTCGGACTTACTTAGTTCGTCTCGATGTTTTGTAGGAAAATGGCAGAAAATAGGATGAATTAGATCTGCCAAGGATCAGATATAATTGAAGATCCTTTCGATAGGAATTCATAGGCGCAAACGGATCGCAATTTCGAGTTCGGACGAGAGAAGCGGATCATTTCTTCAAAGTCGCAAGACGTGCACTCCACGCGCCCGCTCGCGCGCCGGCGCTGAACACTTCAATGATTCTCATGAATTTTGGAGAAGGAATCAAGGATTTTATCCTTCATAAGTAAAGTACGTTGTGATAGGAGTCCTTAGGCGAAAACCTTGTGCAAATCGGAGTTCAAGCGAAGGAGAGCGGGCTAAAACAAAACACTGCATAAAGCGGTGTCGCGAGCGCGCGCGCGCCAGCGCCGCGTGCGCTTCGCGCAAATGCACGCCAGCGAACGCCGGTTCCTTGTGAACGCCGGTTCACCTGCTGCCAGCTTCCATTTGAGTGCGGTTCATCAATTTTACTCGCGGTTCACCTGCTTGCCTTCACACTTCAGCGCCATCTTCTCCAAGACGCTCAACTCACTCCGGCCACCGGTGGGCGTTCTCAATAGCTGGAACCAAGCGCCCGCTCGGCCAGCCTTCACCGTCGCGCACCATGCTCTCCCTCGCGCGCTCAATGAGCCAGCCTCATTTGTGAGGCGAAACTTCTCCCACCAGCGTTCAACCTGAGCCGCGCTCATATTCAAGCGAGAATGTATTACGGCGTGCGTTCATTTTGAGCGGCTCCACCTTCATTTAATATATATATCGCTGTTTAGGTCAAAAAGGGTCCGTCTTGAGTTCTTATTTCTTAAGCAGTAGCGCTTCTTCGCCCATTTTCTTGGGATTTTCTTGAGGCAACAAATACGGATAAATCTTAGCTTTAATTCATGCTTCTGTTTCTTGATTATTACGTTTTGTTTACCGAATTCATATGTTGGATTTATCGATTATTGTTATTGGATTTCCACTCCTCTGATTTATATTATTGTTTGGTGATTTCTTGCTTTATGATTGTTGTTGGATTCAATTCGATATATGATTTTATGCTTTCGATTACCTCTTGTTCTTGTTAGTTGATTGACGATCATGTTTCATTTACAAGTAGACTTGGATTAGGGCTTGACAAACCCTAAGAATAGGTTTGCTATTGCTTTTATTTATCACTTTGATTTATCGCTTTCATAGTTCAACTAGGGATTGACAACCCCTGGTTTAGATTTATCGCTTTATTAGTTTAGCTCGGGATTGACAATCCACAGCTTAGGATCGCTGTTTATTTCTCGTATTTCTATTCTTGCATGCTCAACCCCCGTTGTTATTAGAATGTTTAGGATTTAATTGCTTTCTGTGTGGGACACGAACAATCGCCCTGTTAAGTTTTCCTTGAGAGACGACTCGTGTTAACTTATCACACTACGATTACCTCGTACGATTGCGAGTGAATTTGAGTGTGTTTTTAGCTCGATCATTCGCCACCGCGATCAGAACGCAGTGACTTGATACTCTTACCAAGCTTCGTCTTCACTTCCGCCTGAACTCTTTGAATTTCTCAAAGCATTCGGACTTGCGGTGAAGCGGTATACGATCCGTGCCTTGAGTGTCGTCGATGAAAGTGACAAAATACCGTATCCTCCACGAGCTTGTGTGGACATCGGTCCACACAGTCGAATGGACTAGGTCCAACACTTTTTGGCTCTATAACCGCCCGCTTTGAAGGTCCGGTCGACATCTTACCTTCTTTACAGATTCGCGGATCGGGAGCGAGATAACTGTGAGATTACCCAACGCCCATTCTTAGCCGTCTTTGGATCCTATTTAGATTGATGTGACCTAATCTAAGATGCCGGAGAAATGTGGTGTCATCTTCATAAGAAAACTTTCTCTTTTAAGGTTTGTAGATGATGCAACATAGTTATAGGTATTATGTTTAGCGAAATAGTATAAAGCGAATTATATAATGTGCCAACACGATAACCGTCATTTCTTATGATAGAAACACCACTATCAAAAATAACGTAATATCCATGAATAAACAATTTGAAATGCAAACAAGGTTCCGTGAAAATCCGGCACATATAAAACATCTTTCGATACTAAAGCTGTTATATCAAAACATAAAGTAACATCTCCGACCGCAACGGCCTCGACTTTCGCGCGTTGCCCATGGAATCGTTATCTCGCCATCATGCAGCTCCCTTGTCGCGGGAACCCACGCAAGTGTAACAAACATGATCGATCGCACCGTGTCTACTACCCATGAATGAGTAGAACAACTCGATAAACATGTTTCCATTACTAAAGCAAATGGCGTACCTTGAGCCTTGAGCATAGGGCACTTGGCCTCCAATGCCCGCTTGCCGCAGACTTGAAGCACTTGCCCGCTTTCCTTTGGCTTCTTTAAGCCTCCGGTGGCGATCATGTTCTTGCTCCCATTACTCCCACTATTTCCTTGCCTCTACTACCTTTGGTGCCCTTTTCTTTTCCATTTTGCAACGGAAAATTTGGGCCCCTAGATGTGCTAGCGAGCATGTGCTCCTTTATCCATAACTCCTTCCGCCGACCACGAGATCATTTAATGTGACTAAGTGTATACTCGGTCTTGCTCATGATCGCATTCATGCTTTTCTATAGAACTCGACATGTAAAACATGCTCGCAGTAATTCTAAAATATGCTTGAAAACGATAAACCTAGCATGCTTACTATGCGCATCCAATCACGAAAACATATAATATGTTTGTTCACGTAATTTAAACATGCATAGCATGTACGCATAATTTAAACATCCACGACATACAATGAGCGATTAAAAATAAAATAAAGCGTTCGCCGTGGCCCACTCGTGGAACTGCACTTTTCCCCGCCTAATCTATTACATAGAATTGCAAAGTCTGAGATCTTCATTAACTTCGAAAACCGGCCTCGCGTGCACGGCACGGACGGATTCGTCAAAAGCCGATTCGGGCGGAAAATCTGGTTGGTGGAAAACAGTGCAGGCGGTTTGGGTGGGTTGGCCCAAAATGGGCTGAAAATGGGCCGGGCCATGCGCTGAGGCACGACCCGTGCGCCTCAAAGACACTCACCGCCGCTTTCTCGCAGACGTCGCCTCGCGTGCTCCTTGCGGGCTGCCTCGCGGTCGCGAAGACGACCGCGACCATCGAGCACGCGTCGCGGCCATGCTACGCACTTTCGCTGCCGTGCGGCGCTGGCGCCTGCGCCTCGCGATGAACCTCGCGACCGCGAGCCCGCCGCAAGCGCCGGGATCTCGCGACAAGCGCGCGTCCTCGCGACGCTGGCACCCGCGAACGCGACCAGCGCCGTCGAACTCGCAGACGCTCGGCGCCCGCGGTGCCGAGGCTTCCACGCAGTCGCGCCCGCACCCCGGCCGCCGAGCCGTGTCGCCCGCGTCGCCCATCTGCCGAGCTGCCGAGAACGCCATGGCACCGCGGCGGTATGCATAGCGCCGAGCACGCACGGCGTGCCGCCGCCCGCACACCGCACCGCGGCCATTTCGATGTCTTCCGTCGTCTCGTTCTTCGTGCTTTCGTCTTCTTCTTTACGGATAAGATTTACAGGGAAAAATCTAATCTAACCACGGATTTTCTCGTGGTGAAAAACAAAATCCTACAAAAATAAAATGAGCCACGATGAGCAGCGGATCCAACAATTAATATATTGCTCACGAATAATCAAACGTGAATTAATCCAGCAGAGCCAAGATATCGATCCGGGCTCGATACCAATTGTAGGAAAACCGGGTTTAGCCTCTCCCTAGGATCTATCTTGGTTGTTTAATTCACCATACATTGATTATATTCCTAGCATGCGTCTATATAATTAATTGCAACATGTAGGGTTTTCTCGTGTTTACCTTTAAATCATCTTGGGATGGATCGGGATGAGCGGATCGAGACTGGTGCTTTGATCTTCCGGATCGTATCCGGTTGCCCAATCTCCAGCGTCGGTGAAGGCGATCTATGGAGAATGCTACAGAAAATCACCCTATTTCTCTCTAGGTTTTTCGAAAATTCCTCTCCCAAGAACTATGGGATTCTCGAAAATTAGGTTAGGATAATTGAGGATTAACCTTGATCTTATCTTTTACCTTATATTTATAATGCATTACCATAAAGGATCCATGCATATCCCATAAATATAATAATATCCTTATAGATAAAGAGGATCAAATCCTTACCATGGAGAGGATAGGGGCGCTGATTTACGTGTACTACGAACCTGGATGGGCCAGCCCAGGGATCAAATGCAAGGAATAAAGATGGGCCTCAAATAAATTAATTATCTTATGTTCACCCGAACATAAATTAATTTATAAATATTTATTCATGCCACTAGAGAATAAATCTTGACTTACCCTTTATTACCGAAGGTGAGTCGGCTTGCACTTAGACATTCTGAATCCCGTATTTAAGATATCGCGTCCGTTAATTATTTAGAGCATTACGATTTGCTTAAAATAATTAATATCTTTAATTCATTAAGTAGTACCACTCGACCTTATAATTGTACTTGAGCTAACTTCAACTGCGGGGTTTAGTACAATAAACCTTTAAAGCTCCTTAAGGGACGTCATCATCCTAAACGGATACGGTGACTCGTCTGAGATAACTAGCATGACATACAAGCACCGCCACCACCCAAGATCACGGAGAATATTGGGTTAGAACATATAACCTCACCCATAACAAGTCAAAGTGATGGTCAAGAACTCATACTCACCTAATACCTTATCGAGGTTTAGATCATCGTAAGTCACCGAGATCTTGGTTCTTCACGACGGTCGATAGAAGAACTCATCTCACTGTGATCCTTTCGTCGAGCGTACGCATAAAGAAGACAACCAAGTCAAGTCACCTTCTTATCTATACCGCACTATACCGACAACTCGTCCTCAAGTCGTCTTAGGCGTGAAACTTTTATATCTCATTAAGCTTGACCAATCATACGTACTTACGTGATCTTCTACACACCGTAAGATCTAACTTATATGAGATAAGGGGACACGGATATATGCAATCAAGTAATCAATTCGGATAGGAGATTGTAATAGTGGTAGCAGAAACATTGTATACAAGCTCAACCAAACCGCTTTCAAGATACAAATCCAACATATGATTCAGTGAGCACATGATATCATGAAAGTAAGTACTTTAGGAATAGATAAACTTATTCGGGAATATTAACTCGACTTTTGAGACGTAAGGATCGACATCCTACGTTCGAATCTTTGCTTACACATTACGACATTGTTTGTTTCTCTTAACTCGTCGGAGATTATATAAGTTGTATAATCGTTATTCGTTGTCGAGATGTCTTAATGCTCAATCTAACATCGTATTAGGTTGTCGTTATTGAGTATTAACATTGTAACTCGGCCTTTGATTTTTCTAACTTAGGAACTCACGTTTGAGTATCCTTTTATTAATAGAAAACCCTAATTTGTATCTAATTTCGATTCTCGTTAACTCCTTCTTAAGTTATCGAAATTGGTCGATTTCTTTTGGATTCTCGCACAAAAAATATTATGTTGTTTACATTTGGGGTTTTGTTTGTCGGCCAACATAAACATAACGATTCAACACCATACAATACCATACACAACATAAACTATCTAAAGCGTTAGAAAACCCTAATTTCTAACATAATGCAAAACCATTGTGTATGTGTGCATAAGTGTTCCATTCTTTCTTCACAATCATAACCATCCATTCAAGCTTATAGATTAACTATCATAGCATCATTTGTCATTGAAATTAAACTCATGCTTAACCTTTTCGCTATGTTTTTATAATTAGCAATAATTAGCATATGTATCGATAATTTCCAATAAAATCATGTTATACTCCATCATATTATAAATTTAATTACCAACACAATATCATCATATAAAATTTCAAACCATAGGTTAAAATGCATATAGTTTTCGGTATTTAGGTTTTATTGAACATTGGTGTTCAATAAATTCCACAAAAATCATATCATGATTATATCATATACTAAACATGAAATATCATTTCATATCATACATTAAAATTAAAACACATGCTTCTCACTTTATATATTTTGGTAATCACTATATATATGTATATATATATTGATAAATTGCATTTACTTCACAATATGTTTATATTATGCAATAACATGTAATAATTTCATTAAACATCAACTAATATTTATAATATGAACCAAATGCTTGGAATTCATTTGTCCTCACACATATTTTACATATGTGTTCAATAAATTCCCAATAATGCATATTAGGTTCATATTATTTCTAAACATCACATATCATATTATTTTCAACAAATAAAATCAAATAAATCCTCTAATATATGTATAACCTTTAGGTCGAATGAAATAAATAGGAGAAGTGTTTGATAATTTCAAGATTCATATATGATGTTCATATCATATATTTAACACTATTCTCAACTATTTTCCAACAAATAAAATAAAATAATTTCTAAAATACACATATATGTTTGGTTATTTTGAGAAAATAGGAGGTGTGTCTCGATAATTTCAAGATTAATATATGATGTTCATATCATATATTAAACATTATTTCTCAACTATTTTCCAACAAATAAAATCAAAATAATTTCCATAATACACATATATGTTTGATTATTTTGAGAAAATAGGAGATGTATCTCAATAATTTCAAGATTAATATATGATATTCATATCATATATTAAACACTATATCTCAACTATTTTCAACAAATAAAAATCAAACAATGGACTAAAAAATATACACATATATTCGGCCTTTTTAAGAAAAATAGGAGATGTATTTCAAAAATTCTAAGATTAATATATGATATTCATATCATATATTAAACACTATATCTCAACTATTTTCAACAACAAAATTAAAATCATGGCCTAAAATGGCACAAAGCTCTAGGCCTTTTTGAAAATAAATCAAAAAAATTTCTAAAAATTATCATATTTATTCTACATGCTTATAATACATTAACAAGAAACAATATCTAATAATATTCACAATCGCATGCTTTATCTCATATAAAAAGAAATAAAACATAAATAAAAAATATTAAACATGCTCCAAAAATTACCAAACTTTAAACAAAACATTAGAACACATTTATAAGCATATTTCATTCATGGCTTGAGAGCATTTGGTGGCTCAAAAGTCATGAAGAAAAATGAAGAACAAAATTAGGGTTCTTCATGAAATAAATTCAAAAAAAATAAAAAAATAAATTCTACTCCATTATAAATGAAGAGAATGATGAATACTACCTTAGTATGGTCTTAGAAATTTAATTTGGGGGGTTTGAATGGGTTGGAAAAGAAGATTAAAGCTTGAAAAGCTTGAAGAACAAAAGAGAGAATTTAAAAATAGAGGGAAAGAGAGGGCACGGTTTGGCAACCGAATTCTCATACAAATGGGTTGTTCTCAGCCTATATGGAGTGCCCCTTTGTGGTGGTTGGTAGGAGACAAGTCAAATTACCCGATTTGGCTTGTTAATACTGACTCTTTAAGTTTTAACGCGCTTTCGATTGATTTTTCGGAACCTTAAGGTTTAATTTTCTTAAATATCCTTAAAAATACTTATTTCATATTTTATAATAATTTCATGAAGTTCGGATGGCATCCGATAAGTCAATTCCGAGTTATCGTGGAAAAACAGTGTTCGACGATTAAATTATGCTATCGAAATTCTATTGAATTCTTGAGCTTCATAATTAATTTGTGTATTATAAATCATATTTTATTGATTTAGACCATTGGTTCGAGTTTTGGGTCGTTCGGATCAATTTTGGGTTTTCCCGGTATATTTTCCTGGCGTTCGGTTAAGTTCTTCAGGAATTTCATTCAGAAATTGATTTTTATGAATACTAAATTCATAATAATATATTCCTCCTTTTTTTTATTGTTATAAATAATTTTATGATTAGCACGGATTGGAAATTGATCCGACTCGTAAATAGTGCTTTTAAGATTGACCGGGCAAGCATGCCCGAAAATTCTCATTCTTTGGCTTCTCACATGTTTTCGTGAGAGGCTTCTAGAAATGAAATCCTTTTATTGAGATTCATTCTCTATCTTTCATTCTATGTTCAGGCTATTCGGAAAACCCTAATCTGGTAGGACTAGTCACTAGTTTTTTATTTCTCTAGTTTTCGATCTCCGAATCGATTCTATTTCGTTTCGTTGGTTACCTTAAACATAATTAAGGTCTAAGCACCACAAATTATTAGCTTAAGCATCACTAATAAAAGTTTTAAATTTTTCGGGTTATTACATACCATCCCCCTTAAAATAAATTTCGTCCCGAAATTTGCTAACCTTGGAAAAGATATGGATATTTCTCTTTCATAGCTCATTCTACTTCCTAGGTTGTTTCTTCTTGTCCATGGTGTCTCCATAGAACTTTCACTAACGGTATCTCTTTGTTCCTTAGCTTTTGGATACTTCGGTCTAAGATTTCCGTAGGCAGTTCTATATAACTCATATTGTCATCGAGGACAATATCTTTCGGCGGTATCACATGGTTGGGGTCATGTATGTACTTCCTTAATTGTAAAACGTGGAACACATTGTGCGTTCCCAAAGCTTGGCGGCAATGTGAGTCAGTAAGCACTTTGGCCTATCGCTTTCCAAAATTTCATAGGGTCCTATGAAATATGGTCGTAATTTCCCTTTTATCCCAAATCTCACGATTTCTTTTGATGGATAAATCTTCAAGAAGACTTTGTCTCCCACATCAAAATGCAGCCTCGTCGACGTTTGTCGTGCGTCGACTTCATCGGTCTTAGGCATCCTTGATCCGTTGGCGGATCATCTCAAAATCTCGATCATTTCGCCCACGTCGGGTCCTAATACTCTCCTTTCTCCCACTTCATCCCAAGAGTGGTGATCGATATTTCTTCCCATAAAGTGCTTCGTATGGGGCTATCGATAGTTGCTTGGTAGGCTTTGTTGTTGTGGCGAATTCCACAAGTGGTAACACTTGTTCTCAACTTTCTCCTCTATCGAGGACAACGGTTCTCAACATATATTCAAGCGTTTGAATGGTCCTTTCAGATTGTCCGTCCGTCTGTGGGTGGAACGCAGTACCGAAATATAGTCCAGTCCCTAATTCCTTTTGTAAACTCATCCAGAATCTGGATGTAAATTTCGAATCTCTATCAGACATGATAGTCTTCGAAACTCCATGTAGACGTATGACATCTCGAACGTACAAGCGTGCTGATGCAGTTCGATCCATGCGTTATCGGAATGGGTAGAAAATACGCGCTCTTGGTCAAACAATCGATGATGACCCAAATAGTTGTATTTTCTCTTTGTGATTTAGTTAGCCATAACAAAATCCGTGGCTATGTCGTCCATTTCCGTTGCGGTATGTCTAGCGGTTGTAAGGTTCCATACGATCGTTGGTGGAGTGCTTTCACTTGTTGTACGTCGAACAACGTTCTCTGAATGAAGCTACGTCTCCCATTCCATCCCACCAAAATTTCTCCTTGAGATCTTGCTACATTTTGGTGCTTCGGGTGTCGCGATGTAAGAAGTCTCATGGGCTTCTTTCAAGATGTCGCTTTTAAGCCCTTAGTCTTGAGAACACACACTTTCTCGTCTTACAACAAAGCGTTATCTGTTGCTTCTTTGAAATTCTTGTGGTTGTTGTCCTTGATCTTGGCTCGTCTTATACAGCTTCTTGCTCTTCCTATGAGCTTCTAAGATTCGGGCTCTTAAGTCGGGATTGCAATCAACGTTATGTCTGACCCTCTATTATCGAGGCGGGTCTATGACTTGATGTTCATCCTCTGAAATTCCTTTATAAGTATCTCCTCATGGTGAGGAGACATCCCAAACTAGGGTGGTATTTTCGACTTAAAGCATCGGTTCTACAACATTAGCACTTACAGGTAGTAATTGATACCACGGTCGTAATCTTTCACTAGTTCTAACCATCTACGTTGCCTCGTGTTAAGATCTTTACGCTCAAAGAAATACTTGAGGCTTTTATGGTGGGTATAGATCTCACATCTAACTCCATAGAGATGGTGTCTCCAAATCTTTAAGGCATGTCGACGATGCTAATTCCGGTCGTGCGTGGGATAGTTCAACTCGTGTAGCGTAATTCCTTGAAGCATAAGCAATAACTATGCCTTCTTGCATCGAACACATCCTAGCCCATTCTTTGAGGCGTCGTGTAGATTGTGTACTCCTTATCTACTTGGTCTCGCGATACGGTCTTTGTTGATAGCAACTCCTTCAATCTCTCGAAACTAGCCTCACACTCGGTGGTCTAAGAGTACTTGATTCCTTTTCTCAATAGTTGGGTCATGGGTCGGGCTATCGTGAAAATCCTTCAATAAATCTTCGATAGTAGCCGTGAGTCCTAAGAAACTCAATTTCATTTTGGATTCTTTGGTGATTCCCGTTCTCGAGCTGTATCAATCTTGAGGGTCTTTGATTCCTCGGCGGACACGATGTGACCTTAGAATGTTACCGCTTAACCAAAACTCACACTTGCTAAACTTGGCAAAGTGTTGCTTTTGCTTAGTGTTTATGACCTGAGTTCTCAAGTGCTCTTGGTGTTCTTGGTTATTCTTGGGTATATTAGGATATCTTCTATGAATACTAAAGAAATTTATCCAGTATGGGTGGAACACCCTATTCACGATATCCATAAATCTTTGTTGGGGCATTTGTAAGTCCAAAGGGCATAACGATTTAATTGAAATGACCATACCTTGTACGGAAAGCCGTTTTAGATACATCCTCTGGTCTAATCCTCAGTTGGTGGTATCCGGACTTTAAATCTATTTTTGAAAAGACTCCTGCGCGCTTTAAGTTGATCAAACAGATCGTCAATTCGAGGCAAATTGTACTTATTCTTAAGAGTTATCTTGTTTAACTCTTGATAGTCTATGCACATTCTCAACGTGCCATCCTTCTTCTTTACGAAGAGAACATGTGTTCCCCATGGAGACACACTAGGTCTAATGAAACCTAGCTCCAAAAGATTTTGTAGCTGGATCTTCAATTCTTCAAGTTCTTTTGGTGCCATCCGGTATGGGGCTTTCGACATGGGAGCGGAACCTGGTTCGAGGTCGATTGTGAACTCGATCTGTTGGTTTGGTGGTAATCCCGGTAGTTCATCTGGAAATACATCGGGGTACTCATTTACGATCGGAACATCTTCTATCATTTTCTCATTCTGCTCATCCTCTTGGGGGTAGACAAGGTAGGCGTGATTCTCGATCTTGTTCAGCAATGTCCTTGCTTGTAGTGCAGATATGATTGGGACTCTCCTCCCCATGATGATCCCGTGAAAGTTTGTAGGTTCCTCTACGGGGTGTTGGAAATAAATTTTCCTCTCAGTACACATGATGGTCGCATTATGTTCTGTTAACAATCCATTCCTAGGATTATGTCCACATCTGTCATAAGTATGACGTAAAGGTTATCTATCATGACCTAAAGTGAGCCTAGTCCAAGTTCTAGGTTCAAGCATGTGTGGTTATCGTTCTTATGCCTCCTGCTTTGGTAAAGAAATTCTCATGATTTGTTCGGTAGCATTCAGATCTAGTCCTAAGTTCTCTCGCATGCTTTAGAAATAAAAGGATACGATGTGCGATGTCGAAAAGTAGGATAGCGAGCAATTGGAGGTGTTCCCATACCTACCAAGTTTTCTTGGTTTCTTGGCGGTTCTCTGAGAACTCCCTTCTTAATTGAGGTGTAGGCCCTTTCTTGCGGTGTTGGTTGATGTTGTGGTTATTGCTTTTGTTGTTCTTTGCGGTTGTCGGTATTGTTGTTGTTGTTGCGGTCATCATTGTTGATGTTGTTGCCGTCGTGGTTGATAGGGTCCTTGGATCGGTGGAAGTAATAAATCGAGGCTGCTTTGAAGCGGTTAAGTTTGGATAAGCGCGGACCGGTTGGACTCGGTTAGCACGTTAGAACAACCATTTCCTCCTTGGCACATCCATGTACGATCCTCGAGTAGTGACCTTACGCCACACTTGAAGCATCCATCATTCGTGAATGTGCATGCTCATTTGTGACTCCTATGGCACCTAGGGAACACGGGGAGTCTTACAAATTTCCGGTTTCCCCCGCCAGGCACGGGTACCACGGGGCATCCATTACCTTATCCGTGCCGAGATGGCACATTACTTCTTTGTCATGGCCTCCTATCGGCCTGGCTAGTATGTGATCCTTGACCTTGGTGGGGTCCTTCACACTTCCTCTTTCCATGATCCCCTTGGTGATTCGGGGATGCACAGAGCAGATCCACGCCCTCGTGCGAAGCCGATGTCAGCTCTACTAAGGGCCTTGCGGTAGGTCAGATTCTCATGACCCGCTAGCGATACCCTGATCTCATGACGGATTCCCGTCCGAAACTTTTTTGTTCTCTTTTCATCAGTGTCGACCAGCTGAGGCGCATACCGCGACATTTCGCAGAATGCCCTATCGTAGTCCGTGATTGTGGTCTTTCCTTGTCGCAGATTGTAGAACTCATGTTCTTTCCTTTTTTCGGTAGTTCTTAGGAATATACTTCTCGTATACTTCCTCTTGAACTATTCCCAAGTGTAATCTTCAAGTTCTTCTTGAGATAGATCTTCCTCTTCGCCTCCCACGAGTCGGCGGCACGGTCATCCGAAAGCAACGCGCGACAAGCGTTCTTGAGAGGTGCGGTGAAGGAAGTTAAAGATTCGCTCGGTAGCGAATCAAAGTTCACATCCACGGGATTTCGGTCCATTGAAAGTGAGTGGTTTACGCACGAGGAATAGTTCCTCAATCGCGCTCGGCGGTGGTGGTGGTGGGGGTGTCTTCACTCTCGGTATTATCTCATGATTTCTTCTTCTCGACGGTATTCTATCTTTCATAATTTTCGTAATCAAATTTCTTCTTACTACCACCGTCATCTTAGCACGATATGTATATATAATCATAAGCATAAATCTAACACGTCGCCGAACACTACATATCGCAACCTCAAAGCCAAAGCTCTTGGGAGCTATCATCATATCAAATCAAATGTCTCTACGAGGACTTTCATCGCCGCTTTTAAGATTCACAAAAGGCGTCACAGTGCGATGCTCAATAAATTAATATCGGCATCACTCGATGTACCTAGTCACGGTCGTACAAAAAATCGAAATGCTACCGTGGTCATCGTAATAAGGGTTCATGTCGAGCGACTCATCGTTTCGGATGCATCAAAAGATATACTGGGTATATAGACAAACACTATCTTGTCCTAATAACTAGATCCATAATCGCCGGGGTGTAGACATGGATCATCGTGTCGAAGACAGCATCGGGAGTATGGGTACTATCTACTTCCTCTATCTCATCGCCGTCGTGGTGAGTCATCGTGGGGATCCTCGTGGGGCCTCCTGCAGGTCTTTCTCCGATCCCATCCTCTATGACCTCGGATCCGAATATAGGAGCTATGGGCTCTGGACTCTAATGACCCTAGCTTCTCCCATAGCAACCGTGTCTCGGTGGATCTTAGTCGTGATCTTCTTGACAAGCAGTGGAAGCGGGCGGCGGTAAGGCGGGCACAAGCTCCTCTCACGATTACTGCGGCTAGGCCACATGGATCATCAACCTCCACGGTATCATGGTATAGGGGTCCATGCGGGGTGGCGGCGGTTGATCTTGGGAAGTGCCGGTAGGTAGAGATGGATGCTGACATAAAATGATCGGTGGTGATGGCCTGGGCTGTTAATGACGGGGCTCGAAACCTACTAGCGGTAGGACCGAAAAAAGTGAGCTATCGAGGGCGGGAAGGTCTAGCCTCTAACATGTTCTGCCACGCCAAGCAAGAATCTGGTCCATCAGATGCCAAACGAGGCATCTCCGGGTGAAGCCATTGAGGAATTTCATCACGCCAGGTGTATTCCCGCTCGGGAAGATACGGTCTTCAAATTGCAGCTCTGTATACCAAGGATACATAGCTCAAGTTACTGACAAAATGGGGAAAATCAGCCTCACGATCGAAGCTCTCTCGATGACGATAGATGTAATCTGTTGATATCTCGCGGGCATATCCCTACCAGTCAGGTGGCAGTCTCGTGATCAGTCGAAGCACATCGTCATACTATGACATACCACGGGCATGTGCAGTAACCCAGTGACGCACAAAGTGAGCTAAGAGCTCACCGATGTTGTCTCCTCGGCATATCTGGTAGGAACGGTAGGAATGTACAACCTCCTCGGGTGTGGCTCGAGAGAATAAAGGGCGCCTAATCGTAAAAACCGTCCGAACCATCTTATATTCCTAAATTCTTAGGAAACTACCTTCATGGTTTGCTCTTTGGGATGAGACTGTATGGTTTCTTAGGACAGAACAAACGTTCGATGTCTAGCCTTCGGGTAAAGGCTAAGTGGTCACACTATCTTATTAGGTTCTGGATTCCTTATTTCTATTCGAGTTATAACATCAGATCATATCCGTTCCCATCATGTACTTACAATTCATTATTTCTTTTTATACTTCCTTAACATTGTACTTTGATTCTTTTCATTATCGCCACGATAGAGGCAACACGCATGGTGTTCGAAATTCCTTCACGTAGAGAGGTTGAGACTCATAGCAGTGCGAACCTCAAGTTAAGCAATCGCTTCGTCATCGTAGACTCATCGTGTTCTCATCCTCAAACCTGTTCGGATTGTGATTCTTAAAATTTCTATGTTCTCGTTCTTCCTTAGTATTTCGTTCAATCGGGATACCTTATGTTCTCATACTAAGTTCGGTATGAAAGGGATCATGTGTCTTAAGAGTCTTATGTTCTCATGGGAAACATACTCATTTACATCCTGCTTCTAGCATGCTTTGCATATAGCAGTAAACACAAATCAAGACATATTTTGCGATAGTCAAGTATCCTCATATTGCTCCCTTACCAAGCCCCTAAAGTTTGCAACTTTCTTTCAAACTAATGACCAATCATTTGAAACAACTTTTCAATTTCAAAACATTCATTTTTCCAAAATATATTTCAACTTCCCAACAATGCAATATTGTAAGTCCATTTCACAATTCATATACTCTCATTATTTCAAAGTAACTTTTAGTTGAAATAGTAACCTTCTTCCTCGTTGAAAGCGGGGCGACGATGGAGTGCGGCAAGATGTGATCAAACATAAACAATTTCTAGACTCGACTTTCAACTTAGGATTCAAGAAAAGGGTTTCTAGGGTTCAGAGCGAACAAGTGCTCGATACCACTTTGTGACGACCCGACTTTCTAAGGAAGTACGGATCATATGGATCGTCACTGGTATGATAATGAAGCGGATATA
The DNA here is from genome assembly GCA_036937905.1 of Salvia rosmarinus. Lineage (NCBI taxonomy): Eukaryota > Viridiplantae > Streptophyta > Magnoliopsida > Lamiales > Lamiaceae > Salvia > Salvia rosmarinus. The sequence goes on along the minus strand of CM072824.1, from coordinate 22,274,918 downwards.
TACATAACTAATCAATGCAATTAACAAATGAACTACTCATCAACACATGAACTAAAAAGGGATAAGCTATCCAATACCAACTCAAGTCACATAAGGACTTGCGAAAGGTTCAAGTTCAAATATAACTTAATCGGGCGCAATTCAAAGAACAAGGTCGACCTCAAGTTCAATACTGGTGAAAGCGGTTATAATCAAGACATCAAAATAATATCGAGTTAAGCGGCAATAAACTTGTGGACATGTATGTGACGATACATGCCCACGGCTCTAGAAATCCTTTCTAATAAGCAACAAAATAACCGCTACTCGCACCACCTTCGCACCCATCATCAATCCCCTTTCAACTGCACATCAAAATGAGATACGAGATAAGTACAAAAGTACTCGGTGGACTCATTGCGAAAACATTTTCTTTGTAAAAGTTATTGAGCGCCAACAATAGCACATGAGGATTTTAGTTGAAAGACTCATACCTATCAAACATTTATCATTTTCCAAAAGCATTCTATGAACTATTTTATCCATGTTGCTCCATATCGATCATTCATTCATTCATTCGCAGACTATGGGTGGCCACCTACACATAGTCGCCATGACCGATCGAGTAGCTAACCTTAACACACGGTCCTGCGTGTACACAATCCGAGTTAGTCCTCAACTAAGTCGGATCCGATCGTTACCCTTTTTAACGTTGGTGGACCAACTCGTTCTCATACCACGTTGGATATACCAACCTCGGATAAGATCACAACAAAACATAAACATCGGCGTTGATAACAGTTCATGGAATAATATTTCATAAAGATTTTGTAAATCATGCTTTGAGATAGATATGCATATTATTTTTGTTTCAAGATAGCCCACCTGCTAATCCGAAACTAATAATTCTAAGTGGAGCAGGGTGTGGTTGTTCTTCCTTGGCAACTACACACGATCGAACCCTTCATAAGAGAATAGTCGTTCTTAGATTCTTTCTATCGATCGAAGGTCGTTTATAAATTACGACTTAAAGTTCCCAATTAGGGTTTCTTTATGATTTCATGTGATGGTTTTAAGATAGTTTCTATTATCTTACATTCTCAGTTCCCAAACTATATTACTTCATCATTCACAGCTGAACCTCAACTTATGAATCACATACTCCGAGTCTATCATCGACTCTAACCTTAGTGTTCTTCTAAGGTTATTACATTATAGATTGTTAGTATTCGGTTGTGATTGGTATATTAGGATATTCTCAAGCCACTAACTAGACTTAACAATTGTAGTTACGTCCTAGTAAGTTATGCTTGACGACTTGTCGTATTAGCACGACGAATAAAAGAGGAGTCTTTACTTATGATTCAAGTGAGCACATGCTATCATGTAAGTAAGTTACTTTAGGAATAGATAAACTTCTTCGGGAATATTAACTCGAATTTTGAGACGTAAGGATCGACATCTTACATTCGAATCTTTGCTTACACCTTACGACATTATTTGTTTCTCTTAACTCGTCGGAGATTATCTAAGTTGTATAATAGCTATTCGTTGTCAAGTTGTCTTAACACTCAATCTAACATCGTATTAGGTTGTCGTTATTGAGTATTAACGTTGTAACTCGGCTTTTGGTTTTTCTAACTTAGGAACTCAAGTTTGAGTATCCTTTATTAATAGAAAACCACTAATTTGTGTCTAACTTGATTCTCGTTAACTCATTTAAGTTATCGAAATTGGTCGATTTCTTTTGGATTCTCGTATATAAAGTATTATGTTGTTTACGTTTGGGGTTTTGTTTGTCGGCACAACATAAACATAACCATTCAACACCATACAATACCATACACAACATAAACTATACTAAAGCATTAGAAAACTCTAATTTCTAACATAATGCAAAACCATTGTGTATGTGTGCATAACTGTTCAATTCTTTCATCACAATCATAACCATCCATTCAAGCTTATAGATTAACTATCATAGGATCATTTGTCATTGAAATTAAACTCATGCTTAACCATTTTGCTATGTTTTTTATAAGTAGCAATAATTACCATATGTATCCAATAATTTCCAATAAAATCATGTTATACTCCTATCATATTGTAGAATTTAATTACCAACTCAATATCATCATATAAAATTTCAAACCATAGGTTAAAATGCATATAGATTTCGGTATTTAGGTTTTATTGAACATTGGTGTTCAATAAATTCCACAAAAATCATATCATGCTTATATCATATACTAAACATGAAATATCATTTCATATCATACATTAAAATTAAAACACATGCTTCTCACCCCTATATATTTTTGGTAATCACTATATATATATATATATATATATATATATATATATATATTCAATAAATTCCATTTACTTCACAATATGTTTATATTATGCAATAACATGTAATATTTACATTAAACATCAACTAATATTTATAATATGAACCAAATGCTTAGAATTCTTTTTGTCCTCACACATATTATACATATGTGTTCAATAAATTCCCGATAATGCATATTAGGTTCATATTATTTCTAAACATCACATATCATATTATTTTCAACAAATAAAATCAAATAAATCCTCAAATATATGTATATACTTTCGGTCCAAATGGAAATAAATAGGAGAAGTGTTTCAATAATTTCAAGATTCATATATGATGTTCATATCATATATTTAACACTATTTCTCAACTATTTTCCAACAAATAAAATCAAAATAATTTCTAAAATACACATATATATTTCGGTTATTTTGAGAAAATAGGAGATGTGTCTCAATAATTTAAAGATTAATATATGATGTAATATCATATATTAAACACTATTCTCAACTATTTTCAAACAAATAAAATCAAAATAATTTCCAAAATACACATATATGTTTGGGTTATTTTGAGAAAATAGGAGATGTGTCTCACTAATTTCAAGATTAATATATGATATTCATATTATATATTAAACACTATATCTCAACTATTTTCAACAAATAAAAATCAAACAATGGACTAAAAATATACACATATATTCGGCCTTTTTAAGAAAAATAGGAGATGTGTTTCAAAAATTCCAAGATTAATATATGATGTTCATATCATATATTAAACACTATATCTCAACTATTTTCAACAAGAAAAATTAAAATCATGGCCTAAAAATGGCACCAAGCTCTCGGCCTTTTGAAAATAAATCATTTTTTTTTTTTTGAAAATTATCATATTTATTCTACATGCTTTTAATACATTAACAAACAATAATATCGAATAATATTCACAATAGCATGCTTTATCTCATATAAAAAGAAATAAAACATAAATAAAAAATATTAAACATGCTCCAAAAATTACCAAAATTTAAACAAAACCTTAGAATGCATTTCTAAGTATATTTTATTCATGGCTTGAGAGCATTTGGTGGCTCAAAAGTCATGAAGAAAAATGAAGAACAAAATTAGCGTTCTTCATGAAATAAATTCAAAAAAAATCAAAAAAAAATTCTAATCCATTATAAATAAATATAATGATGAATAATACCTTATTATGGTCTTTGAAATTTAATTTGGGGGTTGGAATGGGTTGGAAAGGAAGATTAAAGCTTGAAAGCTTGAAGAACAAAAGAGAGAATTTAAAAATAGAGAGTGAAAGAGAGGGCACGGTTTGGCTACTGAATTCTCATCCAAATGGGCTGTTCTCATCCTATATGGAGTGCCCCTTTGTGGTGGTTGGGAGGAGACTAGTCAAATTACCCGATTTGGCATGTTAATACCGACTCTTTAAGTTTTAACGCGCTTTCGATTGATTTCTCGGAACCTTAAGGTTTTATTTTCTTAAATAACCTTAAAAATACTTATTTCATATTTTATAATAATTTCATGAAGTTCGGATGACATCCGATAAGTCAATTCCGAGTTATCGCGAAAAAACAGTGTCAGACGATTAAATTATGCTCATTCGAATTCTATTGAATTCTTGAGCTTTCATAATTAATTTGAGTCTTATAAATCATATTTATATATTTAGACCCTTGGTTCGAGTTTTGGGTCGTTCGGATCAATTTAGGGTTTTCCCGGTATATTTTCCCGACATTAGGTTAAGTTCTTCAGGAATTTCGTTCAGAAATTGATTCTTATGAATTCTAAATTCATAATAATATATTACTACTTGTTTTTTATTTTTATCAATAATTTTCAAGATTAGCACAGATTGGAAATTGATCCGGCTCGTAAATAGTGCTTTTAAGACTGATCGGGCAAGCATGCCCAAAAATTCTCATTCTTTGGCTTCTCACATGTTTTCATGAGAAGATTCTAGAAATAAAATCCTTTTGTTGAGATTCATTCTCGATCTTTCATTCTATGTTCAGGCTATACGAAAAACCCTAATCCGGTAGGACTAGTCACTAGTTTTTTATTTCTCTAGTTTTCGATCTCCGAATCGATTCTAATTCATTTCGTTGGTTACCTTAAACATAATTAAGGTCTGAGCACCACAAATTATTGGCTTAAGCATCACTAATAAAAGTTTTAAATTTTTCAGATTATTACACCCTGTCCCGCTTAGAACTTATAGCTTCGGACTAGCAGATGGGCTCTCTTGAAACAAAATGATATGCATCTCTCAAAGCATGATTTACAAAAGCTTTATGAAATATTATTGCATCAACTGTTATTGACTGCCAGATATTTATGTTTTGTTGTGGTCCTATCTGAGATTGGTATATCCAATATGGTATGTGAATGTGTTGGTCCACCAACGTTAAAAAAAGGTAAAGATCGGATCCGACTTAGTTAAGGACTAACTCAGATTGTGTACACGTGTGACTGTGTGTTAAGGTTAGTTACCTCGATCGGTCACGACGACTATGTATAGGTAGCCACCTCCATAGTGCGTGAATGAATAAATGAATGATCAGATACAGAACAACATGGATAAAATAGTCTGGTCGGACACTTTGGAAAATGATAAAATATTTGATAGGCATGAGTCTTTTCAACTAAAATCATCATGCGCTATTGTGGGCAGTTCAATTACTTTACAAAGAAAAGGTTTTCGGTAATGAGTCAACTGAGTACTTTTGTACTTAGCCCTGCATCTCGTTTTTGATGTGTAGGTTGAGCATGGATTGACGATGAGTGCAAGGTGGTGCAGAGTGGCATGTGTTTTGTTGCTATAATAGAAAGGTTTCTAGAACCTTGGGCATGTATCGTCATATGCATGTCCACACGTTTATTGCTGCCAAACTCTGATATTGTTTTGGTGTCTTTTGATAATAACTGCTATTCACTATCGTATTGAACTTGAGGTCGTACCTCGTTCATTGAATTGCGCTCTGATTAGGTTACATTTGGATATTGAACCTTTTGATAAGTCCTTCTGTGACTTGGGTTGGTGTTGAAACAGTTTATTCCTTTCAGTTCACGCATTTATGAGTAGTTCAATGGTTAATTGTATTGGTTAGTTATGTATATATCCGCTGCATTATCATATCAATGACGATCCATTTGATCAGTACTTCCTTGAGAAGTCGGGTTGTCATAAAGACTTTATTTTTCCTACTGATTTTGTGATATTAGATATATCTGATGATAAAAATCAACCATTAATCTTAGGTCGACCGTTTCTAGCTACTGGCTGAGTTGTAATTGATGTGCAGGATGATGATCTCACATTCCGTGTGAACAAAGATGAGCTAAAAATTTCGCTCTATGATGCCATCAAGCCACATGATACTTCAGATTATGAGGATTGATGTTCGATCACCACTTCTACAGTTAGCCCAGTCTCGCACTTGGATGACAACCGACCAGTTGTTGGGGATTCTACCAGGAAAAGTCTGATTCGGTATGGAACCCCAGATATTACATTCAAGTTTGGGAGAGGCCACTTCCACACTGGTGGTGGTCTGCGATAAACCTGAGTATAGGGGTAAGCACAAGATGGTAAAGAAGTCGGTTGCCACAAACGCCGATTGATCAAGGTAGCGGTCTAGCTAAAGACATTAAACTAAGCACTTGTTGGGAGGTAACCCTATCTTTTTGTTTTGTTTTGCTTTGGCTGTTGTTTTGTTTGGCTTTGTTTTTGTTCTTGTTTTGTTTTTCTTGTTTTGTTTTGGGTCCGTTTAGGGTTGAGTTGAATGACGAGCAGCCGATGATGAGAAATATTTTTATTAGAAAATTTGATTGCAACTGATTTTGTGAGACAAAGCATGTTATAATTATTGTGAGTATTGAGCCTTTGAGAACTTGATCACATGTTTGAAACACAGTGAAACTTGAGCTTTTACTGTCGTATCTTTTCGATCTTGTTTAACATGTGTGAATAGTTTGAAATAGCATGTGTTCTCTAGAACTTGCTCGGATCTTTTCGAGGTTGCATTGATGTGCTTAAGAATTAGGAGATGATATTAGGCATTCTTTTCTTAGCCTATATAATATCCAAACACTAACCTGTTAATCATTTTATCCTTTGATGAGCCCGTTTGAGCCTACCTTATTCCTTCATGAAGCCGTGAGTTGGGTTGTGTTCGTTAGTACGAGGTTTGGTCGAGAAGTGAGGGTTGAGAAAAAGAAAGAAAAGAAAATAAATGATGAGAAAGTGATAATAAAAAATAGTTGCTTACCCATATAAGTTCAAATAAAAAAAAAGAGAAAAAGAAGAAGTTGACACAAGTGTGTGAAAAGAACATAAATTGGTAAGTAGCTAATGCTTGAGATGTGTATATCACTTATATAAGTGTGAAGTTCTTGAGAGAAAAATGACTTTTTGGTATGGAGAATTGAAATGAATTATGAAAGTTTGGGATTTATTTCTTGTGATACTTATTATGTTTTTCATCATGAGATTATGAGTCACTTAGCCTAAATACATCCTACCTTACCAAAGAGCCTACATTCTAACCTTTTATAAGAATTTTTTTATCTTAGTTCTTGAACACATATTTGAGCAATGGAGAATTAGTCGATTTGCAAGCTTATGATAGATTCCATGTGTTTTTAAACATTGAGAGAATACATGTCCTCCTTGATACACTTGAGTGTTTGAGATTTCTTATATATATATATATATCCATATAGTAGGGGATTTAAGTTTGAGAAGGCTTATGCTTATGATTTTTATGATATGTGGAGTTTAATGGAAGATGTTGTGATTTGATTCATTTGATAGAATTTTGTTTCTCATTGCTCTGAGGTTTATTGCTTTTGTCATTCGACTCATTTCCTGTGCTTTTGGTCGTCTCTATCTTTTGTTCTGCTTTGTTTGGGACAAACAAAGGTTAAGTTTGGGGTGTGATAAACCTCATTTCGCCTATTTTATATGGCCATTTAGTTCATTTATAATTGATAAGTGATCTTTGAGTTTGTCATTCGATATATTTATGTTTACCTTGAAAGATATTATGCCATGTGTATTTCGTGGTCGTTTTAGGCAGGTTTAGATGTCAAAAGGTGGATCATGAGTTAAAGGGATTTTGGGCGAGAGAGATCACGAAATAAGCACGCGAAGAGAACTAGCGAGCAAAGCTCGCGAGTAAAATACAAAGAAAAGGAACAGGAGGCTAGCGACTAGCCAGGTCACGAGCTCACTCCAGAAGTTTCTGTACCGAGACTAGCGACCGCCCTAGAGATCGCGAGCCTGGCCACGAGACGTCTTGCGAGTCTTCCTGGTGAAACTATGTCGCGAGTGAAGGTCGCGAGGAAAGACGGACGCATGGAAGAAGCTATAGCTCACGACATTCATTCGCGAATCTTGCTCGTGAGCTAGTCTCGTGAGCCGATACGAGACTAGGGTATATTTAGGTGCGATCGAAATGTGAGAAAGGGGAACCACATTTACTTTACGAATAGTTTACATCTTTTTGCGATTTTCTGTAACACAAGTTTAGCTTTTAGTTTGAGTTTATTTTTCATTCCAGTTCGTCTTTAGATTCCTGCAAGCATTCAGATTATTTACTGATTCAAGTTATTACTGCTTTCCATAGTGGATTCATACGGTTTATCCCGTATTGATCCTAGGGTTTGTATGTCCGATTATTTACTGATTCAAGTTATTGTTATTTCCATAGTATTTTAAATATGAGTAGCTAAATCACATGATTGATCCTGGGTTTGTATGTCCGACTAGATTTACGTGATTTATCTCGTTGATCTTGCTTTACCTTCCACCATCAATTTGTGATTCATGGAGCTTGATTTTATGTGTTAATTTCTGATAAACTTTAATACATATCTAATTGCCAATTGAATACTTAACAGTTTTAATTGTCAATCTATCTTGAATGCACAATACGGGTAAGCCTTGAGTCGTAGCTGAGATAGGAACATCCGTAGGAAACATATTCTTTGTGATCTATTTGGAGTTACTAATTTTTACCTTGAGATGTAACAGTAATCGGTAAATTAGTAATCCACAACCATATCTGTCGTAATTGAAATTTATGGGTACTTATGTGATCTTTCATCTTTGACTGGATTAAATTGGTAAACAGATTAATAGGTTAATTGTGTGAATCTGGTTAGGTTAAAACATCCATGGGATCAGTCTTTCATATCTGAGTTCATTCTTATTTTATTTGTGTCTAGTTTAAGAATCTCATCTCTTGATATTGTTGCCTGGATAATAGTAAAGATTATGTGCAAATTATTCACTGTATTTTCGATTATTAGTCTCTGTGGATACGATATAATACTTGTTGTTTTTACTATCATTTATTTTGGTAGAAAATATAGCGATCAAATCCTGAAAGCAGTTAGTGGTTCCTATCACCAGCAAGCGTAGGATGAACGCCAAGTTTGGCGGCATACTGTAAAGTGACCCCAATATCTAGGTTTACTCTTGTACCCATAAACAAAATTAATCTAAAGTTAGTGGATTGACTAAATAATCAGTCTGTGGACATAGGAGTTAGAGGGTGTTTGGCTGAGCTTATAAGCTCTTTAAAACAACTTATAAGCTGTTTAGGAGCTCATAAGCTATTGCAAAGTGTTTGGTAAAATAAGCTCCTAAACATCTTATAAGCTGTGAAAATAAGCTCCAATAGCTTATAAGCTCCCTTAAAAATAAGTTGGTCAACCCTAACTTATTTTTTCATAAACTTATAAGTAACCATGAATTTACCAAATAACCTTATTATAGTTCGTTATTTCCTACACATACACTATCAACTTCACATCTGGTCAATTTTATCTCTCTAACAATGATTTTCTCTCTCTAACTCATGATTCTTTCTCTATCTTATAAGATCAATTATCCAAACACTTTAATAACTTATAAGCACTTGAGACATTATCTTTTATAAGCTCTTGGAGCTTATAAGCTCTCTAAAATAAGCTTAGCCAAACACCTCCTTAATCTCTCTGAAGCACGTAAAACTCAATGTGTCATTTACTTTTAGCTCTTTTTAAAATTATATGTTATTGAAATGCCATTAGCAGCACACAACAGTACAACATTGTTTTAAAATCTTCTATCAGTATCATTTCGATACTGAAGAGATATAAATTGAAAACTGACTAATCAATATTTGACTAAGTGTTTAAACTTGGGTCTCAGTTTTTAATAAGGAAAATCCAGTAACCACCACATTCAGCACGTACATCAGTTATCAGTCCAACTGACTTGCTACTTTAGCAGTCAGTAGGTTTGCTAACTGATATCACTATGTACAAAACATTCCCTATCTAAACTGACCAACAATACTAATACCAGTACTAGACTTCCGATTACAGACCGATTCTTGTCGGCAAGAACTCGATCTTGTCTCCTATAAAAAAAATTAAATTTGCTTAACTAGTGTATCCCCCCATACACCAGTACGTACCCAGTGGGACCATCCTGGGGTGAAGCATTTTCTAAACCACTGCACCTAGATTTATATCGACGAATATGTCATGAAGTTTTACTCCACCCACGGCATGACGAGGCCTCAATATCTTATCGCTACTTTTTCTAACACGAAAACATGTAAGTTGATAGGGTAGTCGAGCATCGTATCCATGTGGATTGTAACACTAAAACACGTGGTTAACTCAAGAATAATTCATCATTATCCAATAGATGATTTGGTTTTGAAAAGGTTTTGGGACTTCAATATTAAATTCAAAGTCAAGAACGAATAAAACAAATAAAGAAAGCTATAAAAACTCAAAGAGATAATAAGATAGAAAGACTAACCCTAAGGAGCGTTAATCCTTCCCACAACGTATGTTTGTCCTGCTTCCTATTAACCAATTTTAATCCGCATAAGATGGAAGATCACATATGTAACCAACAATTTCGATTCGACAATTGTGGCGCTTGATTACCAATTTTCCCTATTCATACGCCTCTAGGTGAAAATTAGCAACCCAAAAGGATCACAAAGAATAAGCTTCCTCACGAATGTTCCTATCTCGGCTACCACTCGAGGTTTATTCAGACAGTGCATTCAAGATCGATTGACAATTAAAACGGTTAAGTAATTAATCGAAACTAGATATGCATCAAGATTGATCAGAAATTAACACATATTATTAAGCACCAAGAATCACAAATCATTGCCTGGAAGGTAAATAGTAATAGCAGGAATCACAACGCTTAGGATAGAATCATGCAAACCCTATGATTAGAACGGAAATTTAGCTAGACATATAAATCGAAATAAAATACGAAATAATCATAGAAATAGAAATTATATAGATAAAACCCGTAATGCGGCATCTGAAAAACAATCGTTGGGTTCGTATCCCAACCTCGGCGAAAAACATGAAAAGACGGAAATCGTTCGGACGAAAACGTTCCAAAGCGATAACAATGCGTAGAACTAATATAGAATAATGGAAAAACTAATGCTAGATGAATCTAAAGCAAAGCTAAAGTCAAAATATATGGAAAACTATGAAAAACTAGAGTAAAAACGTGATGGGAGAGTTGGGACGCGAGGGCTATGCATTGCCCTATTTATAGGCATAGGCGAAACCCTAATTTTCGCGTCCAGCGGCCTCCCTTCGCGGCCGAGCTCGTGGTCTCTAGCTCGGTCACGAGGATCTGGGCACGCTTATCTTTGGTCGGCTTGCGGCTGGACTCACGCCCGTTAGCGGTGCTTCACGGCCGGGTTCGCGGTCGCTAGCTTTGGCCGTGAGAAATCGGGCATAAACTTTCGAGGCTCTCGCGGGTAGGGTTCACGGTCGCGGCGCTTTTCCTAGCGGCCGACCTCGCGGTCGCGAGGTTGGTCGCTAAGTTCTGGGCACTTTGTATCCGAGGCCTTCGCGACTGGGCTAGCGGCCGCGAAGGAGGTCGCTAGCCCCTGTTCTTGTTCTTCTTTTGGCTCATGCTTCGCTTCGTGCTTCGATTATCAACCTATAAGCCTACATAACACCAAAGAGGAACCCAAGAGCAATATCTTCCAAGAGTAGTCAAAAGCATTAAAATCCAATATATAAACGCACTTAATAGATCTAAATACATCTAAAAATATCAACAATAAACGAGTAAAAAGCGTGTTTATCAAACCCCCAAACTTGAAGCATTGTTTGTCCTCAAACAGAAACAAAAAACAAAAACACAAAGAAAGACACAACGAAAGATCAACGAGCGTCAGAAAAGTGATAGCCATAATAAGCCTCAGAAATCTTTCAACGTTCGAAAACACTAGCGCACATTACAACATTAGTCAACTCGACAATATAGAACCATTGAAAGCAAAAATCTCATTAAATCCAACCCTCACAACGGCATGTATGTAAAATATAGAGTACACTCAAACTCATAAAAAAAATTAAGGACGTGTATACACTCAAAGATCAATGCAATGCAAAATCTTACCATAGGGTCCATTCTTTTCCATAGAGGTACCATTCTTTCTTTTATCCCAACTTAATACATCAAAATAAATTTACTCCCCTTGATTCCCATATCCATCCTCACCTCCTATCATCCGGTTAAAAGAAAAATAAACTCTAATAAAGGCTTAAAGAAGGCGATAAATGGTATATATCATTGGGTTAGTGTATGGGTAAATATATGGTTAACAAAGATGGCATTTTATCCTTTCCATATTCGAAACACATATTGCAGCCTCGACACACAAAATACGGCAAGTTCTAGAAGATGATTACATGCATGATATAACACAATTAAAAGAAACTGTATCAAGATGTTTATACAGTGAAGCTCAAGTCTCACGGTTTTAAGCAAATGGTGAAAAACAACAAGCTAAGCAATCTCAAGTCATCCATGCGTCATCTTCTAACATATCATGTGCACTATCAACAATTTTTTCAGAAAATTTCTATCATCATTGGCCACATGGATTAACACATTTCACTTAAACTCGTTGATCGACAGACACAACAATGAAAACAAAAGACACGACAAAAGCCCCAAAGCATAACAACTTTACAAGATAAAATAAAAACATAAAAAGGACTCTCAATCAACCAAACTCATCCACTCCCCCAAAACTTATTGTGAACATGTGTGAAATGGAGGCAATAAGGTTTGCAGAAAAGAGTAGTTGGGAGAAAGACCTTACCTCGTATGCCGTGCTACTCCGGCGGCGAATAAAATCATCGCCATTGATCCCATCGTTGCATCATCTCCATCATTTGACGTTGGGGCTCTCGATGCGCCTGGTATTGGGTGAGGAGGGTGTTTGGTATGATTTTGTGATTATTCTTGGTATTTTTTTACGTGTCATTTTCTATGGTTTGTCCTATTTATGCCGTCGTTTTGATTAGTATTTATCGATTCGGACTTACTTGGTTCGTTTCAATGTTTTGCAGAAAATCGGTATCAAATAGGATGAATTGGACATACCAAGGATCAAGTAAATTGAAGAGCATCGCGATAGGAGTTCATAGGCGAAAGCGGTTCGCAAATCGGAGTTCAAACAAGGAAGAATGGAGCGAAACGTCAAAGTGGCGCATGACTTCCCGTCACACACACCCGCACGCCCGCGCCCGTCCGGCGCCCGTCCGGCGCTGCACGACATGCCCACACAGCGCTCGCCTTGATCGAGCTAAAATCACACTCAAATTCACTCGCAATCATACGAGGTAATTGTAGCGTGATAAGTTAACCCAAGTCGTCTCTCAAGGAAAACTTAACAGGGCGATTGTTCGTGTCGCACACAGAAAGCGATTAAATCCTAAACATTCTAATACCAACGAGGGTTTGAAAATGCAAGAATTGAAATACGAGAAATAAACAGCGATCCTAGGCCAGGGGTTGTCAATCCCGAGCTAAACTAATAAAGCAATAAATCTAAACCAGGGGTTGTCAATCCCTAGTTGAACTATGAAAGCGATAAATCAAAGCAATAAACAAAAGCAATAGCAAACCTATTCTTAGGGTTCGTCAAGCCCTAATCTAAGTCTACTTGTAAATGAACAATAAACATCAATCAACCAACAAGACATGAATTAATCGAAAGCAGGATAAATCAAAGCAATATAAATTGATAGAAACACGAGAACAATCCACTGTCACTATGAATTGAATCCAATAAAAATACCAATTGCATGAAATGTAATTTAATCTCGAAACAAGAACTGGTAAATCCCAAAACATAAATTGATAAATAAGATTATTCAATGAAAACTAATAACAGAAATTAAACTAAGGTTTATCTGTGTCGAGTCGTTGAAGAGCTTCCTGAAGAATCATGGTGGAGAGCCGCCAACTGAGCGAGAGCCAATACTCAGCCCTAAACGCGCATATATATATTAAATCGATCGAACGCGGCTTGGGAGGCGCGGTTGAAAACACTGCCTTGAAAATGAACGCCGGGTGAAATGAGCGCTAGGGAAATATGTTCTTTATTCAGCCTGAACGCCGGATGGCTTCGAGCGTCGGCTGGGTAGGCGAGAGGGTCGCTGGTGCTGGAGTGGCCGAGGCGCGAGCTGAAAGTGCAACGTGCTCATGCGAGCACTGGGCGCTGCACTGGAATGAGCGTCGGTTCACGGTGGATGAGCTGGAAGGCAATGAGTCCGGAGAGGAGGGCGGGCGGCGGCGGCACTGGGCCGGAGTAGGCGATCGCACGGAGCGAGCGCCGGAGAAGCGCGCGCTCGGGCGAAAGGTTCGCCAGCCGCTGAGTTGAAGGCTGGCGCCGGGCGGCCCCGCCCGACGGAAGTGCGGCTGGTGCTTGGGAGCGCGAGGCGAAGCGGGTGCTGGGCATCCGCGACGGACGGACGCTGGGCGAAGTGCGGCGGCGAGGCGTAAAGCGCGTGGCGCTGGCGAGCGCCGGGCGGACGGGCGCGCGGGCATGAGGCGCCGTGCGGGCGCTGAGCGAGGCGGGCGCTGGTTATAGCGCGCGACGCTCGTGCCGAACGCGCGAGTAAAATGATGAACGCGCTGGATCCGAGCATCGGTTGGCGACGCGGGCGGGCGTGAGCGAAGCGCCGCCGAACGGGCGAGCTGCTGTGGGCTGTCGTGCAGCGCCGGACGGCCCCAGCGGCACGGGCGCGGTGGTGTGTGCGCGGGAAGTCGTGCGTGATTTTGACGTTTCGCCCGCTCTTCCTCGCTTGAACTCCGACGGCGATCCGCCGCTTATGAACTCCTGTCGCGATGCTCTTCAATTTACTTGATCCTGGTAGGTCCAATTCATCCTATTTGATACCGATTTTCTGAAAACATTGAAACGAACCAAGTAAGTCCGCATCGATAAATACTAATCAAAACGACGGCATAAATAGACAAACCATAGAAAATGACACGTAAAACAATACCAAGAATAATCACAAAATCATACCAAACAACTCCTCCGCATTTATCCATTTGCTTGTCCTCAAGCAAAGTCTATACTAATAAGAGTAGAAGAATAACTCATGCAACTTAACCCTTAATCCAATCAATCAAACCTCTTTTTGCAATTCTCCCAAACATGATGAATACATAATCAAAGTTAATGTGAAACAAATCTAAGATTGCGAAAATATCAAATAAACAAGTAAGTTATTTTTGCTCAGACTCAACTCTCTGCTAGAGGTGAATTAACTAAAATGGTTACCTTTAGCAACAAGTTTCCTTTGATAACATAGAAGGTATTGACAGATTTTGGAACAATATTCGAAAGATGAACTCTCGATGAACTCGAGTCTCCTAACGTGGTTTCTCATGTCCATTTCTCAATTTACGAGAAAGAGGGACAAAATCTCATCCTCCATTTAAACAATCTTAACAACATTGGAGTTTTAATTCTCCTTATTTTCAACACTTTTTCACACATATATATATTTTTTAAATTGAAACGAGTATTTAGGTAACCACACGGTTAACACTTCCCTAGCATTAGCCGGAAAATCACGCCAATAACCACCGATTTAAAATCAATTCACACAATCTCATCAATTCACATTGCACTTTAATCACATGACATCAAGATAAACGAGAAATACATCAAGGTCCGATCAATACCACGTAGTTCAACAGCACAAATCAAAATCCTAACTTATTCGTGATAGACACAAACTTAAGTCCAAACAATCAAAATAAGCACAAGGGCACATCATTAAGCATACAAAATATATATGAAACGACACAAAACCGAGTAAACATCCTCACATTTTAAATTGAGCATCGCCCCAAGTGCTCAAAACATTAAAAGCTCAAACGACCAAAGAGGATGATACTTCCGTAATCGATGAATGTGCGCCAGAGTTGAGCTAAACACACTCATTCACTCACAATCGCATGCGAGGTAATTGTAGGCGATAAGTTAACCCAAGTCGCCTCAAGGAAAACTTAGCAGGCGATTGTTCGTGTATCGCACAGAAAAGCGATTAAATCCTAAACATTCTAATACCAACGAGGGTTTGAAATGCAAGAATTGAAATACGAGAATAAACAATGATCTAGGCCGGGGTTGTCAATCCCGAGCTAAACTAATAAAGCATAAATCTAAACCAGGGGTTGTCAATCTAGTTGAACTATGAAAGCGATAAATCAAGCAATAGACAAAAGCAATAGCAAACCTATTCTTAGGGTTCTGCCAAGCCAACCTAAGTCTACTTGTATATGAACAATAAACATCAATCAACCAACAAGACATGAATTAATCGAAGCAGATAAATCAAAGCAATATAAATTGATAGAAACACGAGACAATCCATCGTCACTATGAATTGAATCCAATAAAATACCAATTGCATGAAATGTAATCCTTCGCCCGCCATCTCCAACAAGACGTTGCCTTCCACCGCGTCACACCGTGAACCGCGCCATTCCCGGCGCCAACGCCCGGTGTTCAGATGAGCACGCTATGCCTTTCGCGCACCTCGCCACCCCATACCGGCGCCCATGACCTCTCGCCTACCCACCGGCTCAAGCCATCCGGCTCAGTCAATATGTAATATATTACCCTCGTGCTCATTTTCAACCGCGCTCATTTTCAAGGCAGAGTGTTTTCAACCGCACTCACCCAAGCCGCGCTCACCGATTTAATATATATATATGCTTAGGGTCGAGTATCGCTCGCCGCCAAGGCTCTCCACCATGATTCTTCGTGAAGCTCTTCAACGATTCGGCATACGATAAACCTTAGTTTAATTTATGTTCTAATTTTGGGATTTACCATTTTGTTTTAGATTAAATTACATTTCATGCAATTGGTATTTTATCGATTCAATTCATAGTGACATGGATTGTTCTCGTGTTTCTATCAATTTATATTGCTTTGATTTATCCCGCTTCGATTAATTCATGTCTTGTTGGTTGATTGATGTTTATTGTTCATTTACAAGTAGACTTAGATTAGGGCTCGATTTAACCCTAAGAATAGGTTTGCTATTCCTTTGTTTATCGCTTGATTTATCGCTTTCATAGTTCAACTAGGGATCGACAACCCCGGTTTGAGACTTATCGCTTTATTAGTTTAGCTCGGATTGATAACCCCGCCCAGATCGCTGCTTATTTCTCGATTTCAATTCTTGCATTTTCAAACCCTCGCTGGTATTAGAATGTTTAGATTTAATCGCTTTCGTGCGATACCTAACAATCTCCGTTAAGTTTTCCTTGAGAGACGACTTGGGTTAACTTATCACGCCACAATTACCTCGCACGATTGCGCAGTGAATTTGAGTGTGATTTTAGCTCGATCAATTTTGGCGCCGCTGCCGGGTGCGCGGGCATGGCGGAGCGAGCGAGCGGAATCGGAAATGGGGTGTGTCGTGCGGCAGGGACGGGCGCCAGCCGGCGTGCGGGCGTGCATGGTGTGTGCGACGGAAGTCGTGCGTGTGGGAAAACTTATTTTGATCCTCTCCGAGGATCTATCTTCGATGTTTAATTCACCATACATTGATTATATTCCTAGTATGCACCTATATAATTAATTGCAACACGTAGGGTTTTCTCGTGTTTACCTCAACTGTCGGATGAACGGATCGAGACTCGTGCTTTGATCTTCTCGACAGAACCCGTTACCTAATCTCCAATATCGAGTGAGGATAAGTTATGGAGAATACTACAGAAAATCACCCTAACCACTCTATGAATTTTCAAAACTCTCCCAATGTGCACTAGGATTTTCGAGAATTATGTTATGGATAATTACATTAACCTCGATCTTATCTCTTACCTTATATTTATAATGCATTACCATAATCCCATAAGGAAAGGATCCATGCATATCCCATAAATATAATAATATCCTTATGGATAAAGAGAATCAAATCCTTACCATAGAGAGTGTGGGTACCGATTTCCATCAAGAGTTACGGGCCTGGATGGGCCAACACAGGGATCAAATGCAAGGAATAAAGATTGGCCTCAAATAAATTAATTATCTTATGTTCACCTGTAATATAAAATAATTTATAAACATTTATTCATGCCACTAGAGAATAAATGTCGACTTACCCTTTATTACCGAAGGTGAGTCGGGCTTGCACTTAGACATTACGAATCCTCGTATTTAAGATATCGCGACGTCCATTAATTATTTAGATTTCGATCGCTTAAAATAATTAATATCTTTAATTCCTAAGTAGTACCACTCAACCTTATTATGGTACTTGAGCTAACTCAACCTGCAGGTTTAGTACAATAAAACTTTTGAGCTCCAAGGGATCGCCATCATCCTAAACGGATACGGTGACTCATACGTATAACTAGCATGACATACAAGCACGCCACCACCCAAGATGCGAGAATATCAAGTTAGAACATATAACCTTCACCCATAACAAGTCAAAGTGATGGTCAAGAACTCATACTCACCTAATACCTTATCGAGGTTTAGATCATCGTAAGTCACCGAGATCTAGGTTCTTCACGACGGTCATATAGAAGAACTCATCTCATCGTGATCCTTCAATACGCCGTAGACGCATCAAAGATAGACAAGCAACCAAGTCAAATCATTTCTTATCTATACCAAGAGCCTATACCGACAACTCGCCCTCAAGTTGTCTTAGCTATGAAACTTTTATATCTCATTGCTTCGACCAATCATACGTACTTCGTGATCTTCACACATCGTATGATCTAACTTATATATGAGATAAGGGACACGTATATATGCAATCAAGTAATCAATTCAGATAGAGATTGTAATAGTGGTAACAGAAACATTGTATACAAGCTCAACCAAAACCGCTTTCAAGATACAAATCCAACAAGGCGCGACTTTGACGTTTCGCCTGCTCTTCCTCGCTTGAACTCCGACGGCGATCTTCGTCGCTTATGAACTCCTGTCGCGATGCTCTTCAATTTACTTGATCCTTGGTAGGTCCAATTCATCCTATTTGATACCGATTTTCTGCAAAACATCGAAACAAATGAAATAAGTTCGAATCGACAAATATTAATCAAACCAACGGCATAAATAGGACAAACCACTGAAAATGAAACACAAAACAATACCAAAAATCAGTAAAAATTCATACTAAACAGAGGGCTTGTCTTGGGCCATCATGGAGATCATACTCTCGTCGATGCGGTCGAGACGACCGTCTATGCGATCTAATCGCTCATAAATCCTGGGATCTCCTTGAACAGGTTGTGGGTGC
Organism: Salvia rosmarinus; assembly: GCA_036937905.1. NCBI lineage: Eukaryota > Viridiplantae > Streptophyta > Magnoliopsida > Lamiales > Lamiaceae > Salvia > Salvia rosmarinus. The sequence continues at coordinate 22,255,943 of CM072824.1, read as the reverse complement.
AACGTGCCGCCTGTCTCGGGTGCCTCCTCCTACTCAGCTTCCTTTTCTTGCTACTCTCCCTCGATCTCGCCTTGCGCATTTAAGCACTGAGCCCATCCGTAGTGAACACGTGAGCTTAAGTTCCAATTGGACTCCGGCGGCCTAAATCTGCTTAAACTAGTGAGATCTGTGTGGGGCAGATGAAATATAGACTGGTCGTTCATATCGTAGGGAAACCATAGGTGACGGCTGGGGTATCTCTTCGTGAACGCCTGACGATAGATAAGGCTTGTCCAGAAAATCTCCCGAGAGATAGGATTCTCTCGAATCACACCGAAAAAATCGACAATAGGGGTAATGAATCCTCCTATGCATATCCTAGCATTCCTAAAACCTCTGATTACATTTGGAAGTGTTGGACGAGGAACATGTCGGCGTGCATCTTATGTCCTGTCGCAGCCCCAATCAGAAGACTCATGTCTTGGGAGAGGACAGTGCCGGCATTGGTGCGGCCATGTATGGTGATGGTGATGAGGCGGTGGAAGTAACGGACCGTAGGATTCCTTATCGAACTTGTTTTCGCCCTTAAGGCATCATAGTATGGGGTCTGCTCTACTGTTGCATCCATGAACAATGGCCACATCTGCTAAGCCGAGTGCTCTAAATCCCCAATTATTTTCCATCAGGGGCGCCATCGATGATGGCGTTCAATTCATCCACTGAGAGCCGGGCTCATTCTCCATCCGAATATAATGTGATGCGCGATCCTTGCGCCTTGTGGACATGGACGGCCGATGTAAACCCGAGCGAGGGTCCATACGCCGATGGTTTGTCGTGATAATAGAATATAGATCGTCCTCTCGCCAGCCACGTTACGTCGTTTGCTATCCCCATAGCTTGGCAAGTATCGATACACATGAATCTCGAATGCCTATGCTTTAGCTGTGATAAACGCGTATTTTACACGTTTATTGTTGATATTTAAAGATGATTTTAGATCGATAAAGTGCGTTTATGTCTTAGATCGCAATGCTTTTACATATTCTTGGAAGATACCGCTTGGGTTCCGTTTTGGTGTTTTGTAGCTTATGTTGAAAACCGAAGCATGGAACGAGGAACGAGCAGACGACGGGCAAAAGCTCGGCCTAGCGACCGCCCTCGCGGCCGCTAGCCTGAGCGCGAGCGAATATCTACGCAAAACTAAAGCCTCGCGACCGTCCTAGCGACCTCTAGGTCGGCCGCGAGGAGATCCCATGTAGCGACCAGCCGCGAGAGCGTGCTCGCGAGCTTCCTAACGAGCGAAAGAGCTACTGCCCGATTTCTCATGACCACTCCTAGCGGTCGTGAGTGAGGTCGCGAGGCTAGTCGCGAGCGCGCACCTAGCTGAGGACCCGAGGATGGCCGAGCGAGGATGATACCTCGCGACCAAGATCACGACCGCGAGCCCGATCATGAAGCGTGGTGGCAGCATACAAAATTAGGGTTTCAGCCCTAATTCTATAAATAGGGATCACCCCCTTGCGTCCCCAACCTTCCCCAGCGCGATTTTGGACGTTTTTCCTCAGTTTTTCATTATTTTTCCATTTATTTTCACTTTAGCTTTGATTTAGATTCATTCTAGCCTTAGTTTTCCATCATTCTACATTAGTTTTACGGTTTGTTATCACTTTGGAACGATTTCGTCCGAAGGAATTCTATCGTTTTCCCGTTTTTCCGTTGAAGTTGGGATTAGAACCCAACGATTGTTCTTCAGACGCATCCCTACGGGTTTTATCAATTTAATTTCTGTTTTTATGATTATTTCGTATTTTATTCCGCTAATTATGTCTACCTAAATTTCGCTCTAATCCTAGGGTTTGTGTCACGCCCAATTCCCGAGGGAAGGCACGATGCCGGGAGTGATTAGGGTGGGGTTAAGAAGGGAAGAAGGGGGGATACATAAAGCATACATAATAAAAAGATACGACCATAAAATCGACAACATCTCCTCTATAACAAGGACACATCCTCCGGCTGGAGGATACGCAAACAATCCACCAATGTAATCATATCGACACCATAACATCAATGAACATAATCGACTTAATAATAGTAATGCAGAAACAAGGTAGCATTACATCCCGCCGACTAGACCGGTCAACCACATAGCATGCTCAGACGAGACTCACAAAGATAATACAACATAACAAATCTTGTTCCCAATCGTAAAGCAAAATGAAGGACAAGAATACATCATCAACATAATAGGTATGTATATCACAACATCGCGGAAGCATAGCATGAAGAACCCGCAGCCAACCCCTCGCCGCCCATCCAAAATTCTCCTCCATCCGTGAAAAGATTTGAAAAGATTTTGGGTGAGTACTAGCGCACTCACCGGGTTTTATCATAAATAAAATGTCATGATGTCGTGTTCGAGCACTTACCTTAGAAGGTTTTAAACGAACCACTTCTAAGTAAGCAAAATAGATTTTTGTTTTTCGACACCGATCCGTTATTACCGTTGTTCTCATCATAGAACCAAAGAACCACGGCTCGAACGATCCCGCCAGCCCATCACATCTCATTCATTCGCCCGAACATATCCACCAGCCCACAATATCTCGGCCCGAACATATCCAACACCCCATGCCCTAACGTATCCACCGGGTTAACTCGTGTGGACTTGGGTCAAACCTCACAAACCATAACCACCTCATTACCATTTCCGTAGACTTCCGGGTCTATCCCCTTCGTAACCATAACCACGTGTTCTGGGTCATCCCCACGATCAATACTCAAGATGGTGATCAACCCACCGAATCGAGATCCGTGCACAACCACAATAGAACCACATCTCGGATCGTAGAACAAGAATAACTTCACCAAAACATTTTACTACACATGTTTTATTTTGAAATATCGAGTAAATAACTCAAAATAAGCATATATAACCCAACCCGAATGTATTTAAAACGCCAACCGGAGCTAACCACGAATCCAATAACCTCACCGATCGACCGGTAGGTACCGTAACAAGACGAACAACTTTTGGGGTCACATTCCACAAAGCAAAGCAACAACCTGATCCAAACGAAGATCGAGCAAAACTAGGGTTTTCACTTTCTCAACCCATATTTGGCACCTCCGGTTTTCAAATCAACTCGATGCGTATGGAAATATATTCGTGGCATCAAGACCTATAATAGGGTACTTTCAAAATATGCATGCATGCAAGTCGACTCAAATCTTAGCAACAAGAAGTTTCAAAATCGATGCCTATCCTCGATCTAGATAAACCATCCAAAATCGATGCATGAAAATGGAAACATAAGCAATATGCATAACGATTTAACATGGAATGACAAACTACGTTGAAAATGGATAACCCGGCATGTACTTCCTTTAGAAAACTCAAGCAACGGAAAACATCCCGACATGCACAAACGCCGAAAAACAAAAAACGGAATCGGTACTTTAGTAGAATGCATAGCCCGAACTCAAAACCTAAAGGACCAGAGCTGGCAAAGGTGGTCTGTCGACCACCAAATCGGCGGCCAACAGCCACGGCGGCATGGCAATGGAGGTTCGACGGCAAATCGCCGGCCTCCACCGCTTTCTCCGCCTCGTCCCTTTAGAATCCCGAGTTCTATGCTATACGATCTACTAAAAGGCGGAATCAAAACAAGAAAAGGACAAAACAGAAAACGGGCTGCCGGTGAGGGTCGATCGGCGGTGGCTGGCAAGAAGAACAAGAATGGCACGCCCGCCGAGCCTCCCTGCCGATCCCCACTCCTCCAGCTGGCTCCGCAGCAGCACTGAGCTGCTCGCCCGTCCGTAAACACAGAGAGACGAAGGAAATGAACGTTGAAAATGAAGGCCCTAGCCTCCTATTTATAGGAAAGGTGGGTCACAGCAATGCCATGCAAGCGTCCCTTTTTCGAAAACGCAAAAGCGACGCAACTTTTGCAAACGGACTCCAAATTTAGCAAACTTAGTACCCATGGACACGAAATAAAATACCGACACAACGACTATAAACAAGATATGCTTTAAAAGACCCATGAAAAGTCCGGTTTTTCGATAACTTCCTGAGTGCCAAACCTTCGTGGGTGGTCGAAACCTCGATACTTAGTGTCTATGAATTCGCATAAGACACTCTTCACAACGCCCGAGGTTTCGTGACGGTCGCATCACCGAAACAAAAAGTCAACCTTTCGACCTTTCTCAAAAACGTGCCATGCAAACCTGTGCTTAGAAAAGACGGGTATTACATCCTCCTCCTTAGAAAAATTTCGCCCCGAAATTTCAAACACGTGGAAAACAACCTGTGGTACCGAGCCCCGAACTTGTCTTCCAACTCCCACGTAGCTTCCTCTTCGCCATGGTGATTCCACAACACCTTCACCAACGGAATCGCTTGTTCCTCAACCCTCGACTTCGCTCCAAAATAGCCACCGGTCTCTCTCGTAACTCGATCCCGAGCAAGAACCACTTGGTCATGCTTGATCACGTGTTTGGGTCGAACACGCACTTTCTCAACCGAGAAACGTGAAACACGCCATGCACATCTCCGATGCTAGGCGGCAAAGCTAACCTATAGGCAACGGGCCTATTCTCTCAAGAACTTCGAAGGTCCAACGAACCTCGGTCGCAACTTACCTCGCTTCCCAAAATGAACGACTCCTCTCGCCGGGAAACCTTATGAAAACGCGATCTCCGATCATGAATCAAGATCCGACGACGCTTGTCCGCATAGGACTTCTCGCCGCCCCGAGCTTCCTTGATCCTTCGCTGATCTCGATCGATAACCTCGACCGCCTCACGAACCATCTCTCGTCCTAACATCTTTCTCTCGCCCACTTCATCCCAATAAAGTGGCGATCGACACTTCCTTCCGCATAACGCTCATAGGGAGCCATTCCTATGGTAGCTCGATAACTATTGTTATAGGCAAACTCCACCAAAGGTAGTATCTCTTCCCAATTTCTTCCTCTATCGCCACGATCGCCGCAAAGATATCTTCCAAGACTGAATCGCCCTTTCCGATCGACCGTCCGCTTGAGGACGGAAGGTCAGATCGAGATTCAGCCTTTGGTCCCCACGGCTTCCTCAGACTCCTCCAAAACCTTCACGTGAACCTCGGTCACGATCTCGACGTAATCGATACCGCACACACCATGTAACCGCACGATCTCTCTAACGTAAAGTCGAACAAGCTTATCTAACCCGCACGTCATCCGAATCGGTAAGAAATGAGCTGACTTCGCCACCTATCGACGACAACCCATATAGCGGTGTTTCCTCTCACCGACCTTGGAAAACTCACCACAAAATCCATACCGATATGATCCCATTTCCACTGTGGATTGGTAGCGGTTGCAACAAACCCGACGGACGCTGGTGTACAATTTTCACTTGTCGACAAGCCAAACAACGCTCCACAAACGCTACACATCCTTTTTCATCCCTTCCCACCAAAAGTTCCTCTTAAGGTCTCTCGACATTTTGGTGCTTCCGGATGAGTCAGATATGGTGCCTCATGAGCTTCACTCATGATCTTATCCTCAATTCCCTATCGAGTGGCACACATAACCTTCCTCGAATAGTAGCGTTGTCCTTCGCTCGTGGAACCCTTGCTATCTTCTAGCCTTGCTTTCAAACGCATCTTCTCCAGAATTGCCTCCTCGCAAGACTCACGATCGCTTCTCTCGTGTCCGGCTCACCGTCGAAGTCGCGACGAAACCTTGACCGATTCCAACGGATGAATCACTTCCAAGCCGAGCTTCTCAAATCTCGGATAAGCTCCTTCTCATGCGTGAGAAGATATCCCAACTTCGCCTCGACTTGCGATCGAGGGCATCCGCCACGACATCGCTTTCCCGGTGATAGCCGATAGAGCAATCATAATCCTTCACCAACTCCAGCCATCTCCTTTGCCTCATGTTCAACTCCTTTGTTCAAAGAAGTACTTGAGGCTCTTGTGGTCCGTGAAGATCTCACACTTAACTCCATAGAGATAGTGCTCCAAATCTTCAACGCATTTAACGATCGCCGCTAACCTGTGTCGTGAGTTAGGTAGCTCAACTCGTACGGTTTCAACCGACGAGACGCTGTAGCTATAACCTTCCCATGCTCGCATAAGAACACAACCTAAACCAAGCTTGATGCATCGGTGTAGACCACAAACCCATCGCTCCTTCCGCACGGCTAACACCGAGCGGTTGTTAGCTTCTTCTTCAACTCTCGAAACTTGTTTCACAAGCTTCGACCATGAAAACTTGATCCCTTTCCGAGTTGTTGCATCATCGGCCTTGCCAACTTCGAAACCCTTCGATGAAACGCCTATAATATCCTCGCCAAGCCTAGAAAGCTTCAACCTCATCGGCATTAGTCGAACCTTCCGCCATTTATCGCTTCAACCTTCACCGGGTCGACTTTGATTCCTTCGCAGACACGATGTGTCCAAGGAACATCACCCTTTGAGCCAAAACACGCACTTACTATACTGCATACAACCTCTCTCGCCGTAACGCTTCCGTAACGGCACGGAGGTGTTCTCTATGCAACTCGCATTCTTGAATAGATGAGAATATCATCGATAAAACCAAGACGAAACTATCCAGACATCGATGGAAAACTCGATTCATCGATCCATGAAGATCGCCGCGCGTTGGTCAAACCAAACGGCATCACGATGAACTCAGAGTGCCCATACCGCCCCGAACGCGGTCTTCGCAACGCCCTCCTTCCCGATCTTCACCGATGGTAGCCTCGACCTCAAATCGATCTTAGAGAAGACACTCGCCCCTCGAGCTGGTCAAAAGATCGCCGATCCTTGGAAGAGGATATCCGTTTCGATCGTTAGCTTATTCAGCCTTCTCGTAGTCAATGCACATCCGCATCGACCCATCCTTCTTCTCGACGAACGTAATCGGCCCCCACGGCGACACGCTAGGTCGGATAAACCTAGATCCAACAGCTCCCCGAATCGCGCTTTCAGCTTCTTGCAATTTTTAGGTGCCATTCTCAGATGGTGCCTTTGACATCGTGCCGCCCGGTTCCGCATCAATAGTGAATTCCACTTGTCTATCGTGCGGTAAACCTGCAAGTCCTCGAAACACGTCCGGATATTCACACACCATCGCTCCTTCAGAATCGCTTGCGCTTTTTAGCGTGTCTCACAAACTCACCAAGAAAGTTTGATGCCTTCCTTCCCGATCATCCTCACCGCCTTCGGTCGAGATCATCGCACGCAAACACCCATCCTTATGCCGTGGAAACAAACTTCCACTCCTTCGCCGCTCGAAAAGCAACTTCTCTCTCGAGACAACGATAGTTGCCATGTGCTTTTCCAACCAATCCATGCCAAAGATGACATCGAAATCTTCCATTCCGATGACATGCAAATCGACAAAGACCTTCTCGTCACGTATTTCTACCTCCGGTTCGGCATATCTTTTCGCTTTTAGCACTTCCTCGACGGGATGCTAATTTCTGTGGTACTGTGATTCCTCGGGTACCAAACCCAACCTCTCACACGCGATTCTCGAAACGAAAGAATGCGAGGCTCCCTCAGATCAAACAAAGCGAAACGGGTATATCACTCATATGGATTATACCCGCAAGATTTCGGGAGCTTGAGTCGCTTGTCGCCGATTCAAGGCGCACACCATTGCTTGTTGCGGTGGCCTTTGGTTTGTCGCCTAGGTGACCTCCCCGCCCGCTTTGTTTGTCCCCGGGAGCTTGGTTCTCGCCTCATGAGTCGGATGTCGCCTCACCGGCGGCCGCACCACTGACCTCCTAACGGACAAGCTCGAGCGTAATGTCCAGACTTCCTACAACGATAACACTCAACGCTACCTTGCTCGCACTCGCCCAAGTGATTCCTCCGCATTTCGCACCAAGGCCTTTCGCACCTTGTCCCCACCGCCGCACGGGTTGGAAATTTCTTCCCAAGGTAGCCTTTCTTCCTCGAATACCCCGATTTCTTAATCATCGACCGCCGTTCCCATGGAACACCGATTGCTTTTCCTCGATCTTCCCATTTCCTCTCGCTCTTCCTCCGCCGATGGTCGACCGGTGGCATTGTTCTTCCCGGGCAACATCGACTCAATGTTTAACGCCCGTTCAAGGATCGCGATACGCCGATCTCCCCGATCGACGAGCGAAATTCGATCTCGGTCGGAGTCCTCTCTCGAACTCGCTCGCCTCGGCAGCCTCGTGTCGACCACGATGCGTAGTATAACGCGATGCATTTATCAACGAGCGATCGTATTTCGGTGACCGCCCTTCTTCCTCGATGAAGATTCCGTAACTCGTTTTCCTTCTATGCCCAGACGCCCAGCACATACTTTTCCATGAGTTCTTCCTCAAATCTTCCCACGATACCTTGCCCATCGAACCGGTGTCATGGTCCTTCTCACGGACTCCCACCGTAAATCACCTCATCGGTTAGTCGAAAGATCGCGCATTCATTTTTCTCGCTTCTTCGCACCGATGTATTCAAGATCCTTTCGTGGATCGATCCAGCTCTCGCCGATCGGTTCACCGAGACCGCCGAATGTAGAGGATTCGCGCCACGAAAACTCTCGATCGCATGCCGCTGAACCAAAGGTGGTTCTCGACTTCTTCCACATGATTGTTCCTCCGTTCCTTGTTCTCGCATTCTGCATCGACGCTTGAAACATTAGAAACACATTCGCATAGATAACCGGTATCATCGCACAACATACATCATCACCCATATCACATATCATCACATATGTCACATATCACGCACGATCACATATAATCATGCAACTCGTTAACATATCATCGCTATGCATCTCACATAACATCACCACATACCACATAGATCATATATCATCATCACATAGCTCATATCACATATAAGCATCAAACATAAACATTCTCACATGATAACGTTAGTATTAGTTTTATCCATTCCACTAAGGACCCACAAAATACAAGATCAAGGTATGTCACCAAAAGGTCGATATGAGCAAAAGAATCGACTGTTATCGCTAAAAGATGTCGCCTCGTCCATGCTATAGCGCATCATGACTATCACCGCATATACCGACAGCCTTGATCTCTGCTCTCCCATATCCGCCCACTACTCCGCTTGTCTCAACGATCCATTCTCGCTTTCTTCGCCCTCTCTCTTCCTATCGTGGCTTGATTCGGCCGCCGCTTTAAGCGATCCCGCATGGAAGCAAGTCTCTCGGGTATGATCCCATCCAAGCCGCGCCTCGATTGCCTCGAGTATCGTGAAAGCCGTGCTCGAGTCCCTGCTCTCGCGCCGCCCTTCCTCAACATGCTCGACCTCATCGTAGTCATCGGCTATCTCGATCACCGGGTCCTCTCGAGCCCTCACTATCCTCCTCGCCCTCCTCGGGTTCTCCTCCTCCTCGTAGTCTCCTTCCCCGATGCCAACCCGATACTATTCGGTGGCATGAAGATTCTCGATCCCGGCTTCTTCCCCGCCACCGCCGGATGGACAATCTCTCGCCCGGAGGTTCCTCGCCAAAATCGCTTCGGTCCTTCGGAAGGTAAGGATCGTCGATGGAGGTGTAGTGACCGTGTATCCGATGCACCGTGATCGCCTCGAGCGATGGTCGCTCTCCCAAAGGCTCTTCGGGAACATCATCCCTATCATCAACTGATCGTCTCGAACATGCCTCGCTATCACATCCTCCTCGATGGTATACTCGATGATCGGTCCACCGCCTCCATACTCGAGCAAATAACTCTGAAATCCAAGGTAAGGTGCCCGTGATAGATCCCGCTTCAACATCACGTATCCTCGCTTTCGCCCACACGGTTGCCAACCCGTTGGTAGCCTCTCCACAACCGATAGTAAGCCTCATACTCTGATACTTTCCCACTGTCTCGGATCTTTCTCCACATTCCAACAAATCTTCCTAAAATACTCCCAACGGCTCATGAATATTCCGGGTACATTCCCTGAATTTACGGATCTGCTCATCCATATTATGAGATCTCAACCAACGTTGTCTGGGCCACTGAATATCCATAAACCTATATGTTAGTTCACCATAAAATAACAACAAATATTCACGTTTCCTTTTTCGCCCCAGTCATCTGGGTAATCATGTCTCAAACACATGTTCATTTCAACACATATCAATATCAATATCGATATTCATCATAATAATCACGTAAGCAAATACAGGATTCACTTACAAGCACTCGTTTATCAAAATAAACAAGATTTTCAATCAACAACGCATTGTTATGTAAACACATAGACTTACATCAACCATACGTGATCACATCATATCATATAAACGATTTTCACATCACAACAGACAGCCCTTCCGTCCCATCGACAAATCACTTCCACATCCACATCAACACCCAACCATACCACATCCATCTCACCTCAACATCCACATCACGCTTACATCACATAAACTCTACCATGCCAAAGCACATGAAACCAAGATCATATCAAGCTCACATAGCCACATAAAGCACCAACAAATAAACACATACCTCATCCCCTTTTGAAAGGAGGCGGACCGACAAAGGAGTCGAGGGTAGTCAGACTGATAAAGCTTTAGAAGAACAAGTTCTAAACACTCAATTTCAAGAACGCATATGATATAAAGCAAACAAACCGCTTTGATATCGGATAACAAAGCTAGAGGTCAAAGCCAAGAACCATTGCTCGATACTATGCTGTCACGCCCCGCCCCGAGGAAAGGCACGGATACCGGGAGTGATTGGGTGGGTTAAGAAGTGAAGAAGGGGGATACATAAAGCATACATAATACGAAGATACGACCATAAAATCGGACAGCATCTCCTCTATAACAAGGACACATCCTGAAGGGGAGGGATACGCAAACAATCCACCAACAGAATCATATCGACACCATAACATCAATGAACATAATCTGACTTAATAATAGTAATGCAGAGAAACAAGGTAGCATTACATCCTGTTGACTAGACCGGTCAACCACATAGCATGCTCGTATCGAGACTCACAACATAATACAACATAACAAATCTTGTTCCCAATCGTAAAGCAAAATGAAGGGACAAGAATACATCATAAACAGAATAGGTATGTATATCACAACATCACGGAAGCATAGCATGAAGAACCCGCAGCCAACCCTCGGCCGCCCATCCAAAATTCTCCTCCATCTGTGAAAAGATTTGAAAAGATTTTGGGGTGAGTACTAGCGCACTCAGCTGGGGTTTTATCGAAAATCAAAATGTCATGATGCCGTGTTCAGAGCACTTACCTTAGAAGGTTTTAAAACGTAAATCCACTTCTAAGTAAGCAAAAATAGATTTTTCGCTTTTTCGACACCGATCCGTTATTACCGTTGTTCTCATCATAGAACCAAAGAACCACGGCTCGAACGATCCCGCCAGCCCATCACATCTCATTCATTCGCCCGAACATATCCACCAAATTTCACAATATCTCGGCCCGAACATATCCAACAAACCCATACCCGAACGTATCCAAATGGCTAACTCATGTGGACTTCAGGGTCAAACTCGCCGTAACCATAACCACCTCATTACCATTTCCGTGGACTTCCGGGTTCATCCCTTCGTAACCATAACCACGTGTTCTGGGTCTATCCTTACGATCAATACTCAAGATGGTGATCAACCCACCGAATAGAGATTCGTGCACAACCACAATAGAACCACATCTCGGATCGAGAACAAGAATAACTTCACCAAAACATTTTACGGCGCACATGTTTTATTTTGAAAATCGTAGTAAATAACTCAAAATAAGCATATATAACCCAACCCGAATGCATTTAAAACGCCAACAGGAGCTAACCACGAATCCAATAACCTCACCGATCGTGACCGGTAGGTACCGTAACAAGACGTAACAACTTTTGGGGTCACATTCCACAAAGCAAAGCAACAACCTGATCCAAACGAAGATCGGAGCAAAACTAGGTTTTCGACTTTCTCAACCCATATTCGCACTCTCCGGTTTTCAAATCAACTCGATGCGTATGGAAATATATTCAGGCAACAAGACCTATAATAGGGTACTTTCAAAATATGCATGCATGTAAGTCGACTCAAATCTTAGCAAATAAGAAGCTTCAAAATCGATGCCTATCCTCGATCTAGATAAACCATCCAAAATCGATGCATGAAAATGGAAACATAAGCAATATGCATAACGATTTAACATGGAATGACAAACTACGTTAAAACGGATAACCCGGCATGTACTTCCTTTAGAAAACTCAAAGCAACGGAAAACATCCCGTCATGCAGAAACGCGAAAAACAGAAAAACGGAATCGGTACTTTAGTAGAATGCATAGCTCGGAACTCAAAACCTAAAGGACCCAGAGCTGTAAGGTGGTCCGTTGACCACCAAATCGGCGGCGAACAGCCACGGCGGCGGCGGCGATCGCGGAGGTTCGACGGCCAAATCGGCCGGCCTCCCACCGCTTTTCCCGCCTCCCTTTAGAATCCCGAGTTCTATGCTATACGATCTACTAAAAGGCGGAATCAAAACAAGAAAAGGACAAAAATGAAAATGTGGCTGCCGGGGTATGATCGGCGGTGGTGGCCGGGCAAGAACAAGAATGGCGCCGCCGCCGAGCCTCCCTACCGATCCCCACTCCTCCAGCTCCGCAGCTGCACTGAGCTGCTCGCCTCGTCCGTAAACACATAGAGACGAAGGAAATGAACGTTGAAAATGAAGGCCCTAGCCTCCTATTTATAGGAAAGAGGGTCACAGCAGTGCCATGCAGCGCGCCCTTTTTCGAAAACGCAAAAAGCGTCGCAACTTTTGCAAACGGACTCCAAATTTAGCAAACTTGGTACCCATGGACACGAAATAAAATACCGGACACAACGGCTATAAACAAGATATGGTTTTACAAGACCCATGAAAAGTCCGATTTTTTAATAACTTCCCCGGAGTGCCAAACCTTCGTGGGTGGTCGAAAACCTGCATACTTAGTGTCTATGAATTCATCATAAGACACTCTTCAAAACGCCTGAGGTTTTGTGATGGTCGCATCACCGAAACAAAAAGTCAATCTTTTGACCTTTCTCGAAAAATGCGCCATGCAAACTTGGTGCTTAGAAAAGACGGGGTATTATAGTTTGCATGATTCTATCCTAAATGTTGTGATTCCTGCTATTGTTATTTACCTTCCTGGCATTGATTCATGATTCTTGGTGCTTAAATATAAGTGTTGATTTCGATCAATCTTGATGCATATCATAGTCACGCTAATTACTTAACCGCTTTAATTGTAATCGATCTCGAATGCATGATACGGATAAGCCTCGAGTCGAATCGAGATAGGAACATTCGTGAGAAGCATATTCTTTGTGATCCTTTTGAATTGCTTATTTTCCTCTAGAGACATAACAAGAATAGGGAAAATTAGTAATCAATCGCCACAATTATCATAATGTAAATTGTTGGTTACATATGTGATCTTCCATCTTGTCTCGGATTAAAATTGTTAATAATAAGCAGGATAAACATACGTTGTGGATAGGATTAATGCATCCCTAGGGTTAGTCTTTCTTAATAGTTATCATCTTTGAGTTTTTATTGCTTTAGTTTATTCTTTCAAGTTTTTTATTGCTTTAGTTTATTCTTTCAAGTGCTCGATAATGATGAATTATTGTTGAGTTAGATTCTATGTTTTCGCATTACAATCCCCGTGGATACGATACCGCTTACCTTATACTTGCTGCTGCTTGTTAGAAAAGTGAGCGATCAAATTTGGCGCTGTCGGGATTGTTAAGATCACATAGGAATAATTTGACGATTTGGAGTTATTAATTCAAGTTATATATTATTATATTTATTTATTCTGCCGAGTTAAGTTCTCTTTTTCTCTAGGTAGTAATGATTACAAGATCTCGTGGACCTCCAGAAAAATATTTAGATCCCGAGATCGAAAGCACTCCGAGGAGGAGGAGACGAGAAACGAGAGCAAGAAATGGCAGCAATTTCAACAACGGGGGTGTTCCTCCCAATTGCGGTATACCTCCCGAGCAAGCTGCACGCCTGCTAGCGTAGTTTACAGAGATGCAACGCCAATGGCGAATATGGGACTCTTTGTCCGTGTTCCGAGACGAGACCTCCAACTATATGTACCGACCTCCCACCGCAATTCCAAGGAGGCGGATGGGGCCGAAGTCAATGCAAACAATTTTGAGTCGAAACCACCCCGATCAAGATGGTCCAAGGAGAACAATTTGAGGAGGAGTCACAGAGGACCCGAATGCGCATCTTGAGACATACTCGATATTTGTGACACCATCAAATGTAACGGGTGCCACAAGACACAATCGATGCGCATGTTCGATTCTCTCACAGAGCTGTGCGAAAGATTGGTTCAAGAGCCTGGACCGCATCGATAGATAGTTGGGGAAACTTTATGAAAGGTTTCTTTCAAATATTTTTCACCGCAAAAAGCGCAGAAGATAATAGCCGAGATCTCCCATTTCTGCCAACAAGGAGATGAGTCACTATTTGAGGCATGGGAAAGATTCAGAGGCCTATTGAGAAGATGCCCACAACATGGATTCTCCAAAGAGCAAAGATCACGCATTTCTATAGCTGGTCGACAACAGATACGAGAAGATAGTGGATGCATCGGCAGGGGATGCCTGCTGAACCGCCGAGTAGACGAGGCCAGCCGCATCATAGAAGAGATGGCAGCCATTAGTTATCAATGGCCAATGGAGAGAACGCCAGGGGTTAAAGCAATGGCAGAGAGGTTGACTAAATACGACGATCTCATGGAGTAAGTTTACTCTTTTGAAGAGTCGACGAGACGGAGGATATGAATTTATAAATCGTAGGAACCGTCTGGGAAAATCCGCATACCATCCTAACAACAGAATCATCCTAATCTATCGTATGCCAACCCCAATAACTTCCAACAACCTCCAAAGAAGTTTCACCGTATAGAATGGAGTAATTCAAGAGGCAAGAAGTTAGAGCTTAGAGGATATGATGCAGCTTGGTTGTGAGCAACCAACAACACAAATAATTCATTCATCGCACACCGCCGAGGATAACACGCTTGAATCGACAGTGGCAGCCATGGGCAAGCACATGAAAATAATGGAGAACCAGATCGGTCGATAGATGCAATGTAACGCATGCCCAAAGACGGGCCAATTTCTGAGTAATACGAAAGTTAACCCAAAGAATCAGTGCTTCGCCATCCGTATTGAGGAGTGGAAAAGCGTATGAGAACCACCCGCACGAAGAAAGAGCAAAGAATGAGCACCTCACGACCGCGAGCCCGGCCGTGAGACATCACACGTCCAGTCATTCCGAGGAGCACGCGAGCGACCCCGCGGTCACAAAGGAGAAAGAAAAGTACCTCGCGACCGAGCTCGCGACCGCGAGCCCGGCCGCGAGAGACCAGTATAGAGTTCGGGGAAAAGTCATGATCGCGCGTCGGACGCCAAGAAGAAAGTCAAGAAGCGCAGTCCCTAGCGACCGCCTCGCAATCGTGAGGATGGCCGCGAGGGATGCCCAGATCCGAGATTTCCGACGATGCCCCTCCTGCCCGCTTTCCAAGTCGACTAGTTAAGTCGAAATATGACGAGGAGTTCGACAGATTCAAAGAGATATTTTAAAAAGTGAATATCAATCTACCTCTTTCAAGCACCCAAACATGCCGGATATGTGAAGTTTCGAAGATGCATTAGCAAGCAAAAGAAATTGGGTAAATTTGAAAAATTAACCTATCTCAAGAATGCAAGCCATCTTACAACGGAAATTTCCTCAAGCGTAAAGATCCGGGAGCTTCACATCGAATGCGAGATTGCCGAGCGACATTCCCAATGTGTTGTGCGATTTGGGAGCAAGATCAACTGATGCCGCTTAATGTATTCAACCGCCGGAGTTAGGGAAGATGAAGCCAACAAAGATATTATTGATGATGGTCCGACAGTCACCACATACCCTAAGGGAATTGTTGAAGATGTGTTGGCAAGAATTCGACTTTGTCTTTCCGCAGATTTTGTTATATTAGACATACCCGAATTCAAGCATCAACCACTAATCTTGGGAAGACCTTTTCTAGCAACCGGTCGTGCTTTGATTGATGTGCGTGAAGGTGACCTCACGCTTCGTGTCAATGATGAGGAGCTAAAGATTTCAATATATGACGCCATCAAGCAACACAATAGTTCGTGAGCCTCGAAAATTACTATTCGATCACTATCGCTACTAATAGTCAAGTCTCGCACTCAAGGGCAACCGACCAAATATGAAGATGCTAGAAAGAAGAGTTGACTCTGCATGGAACTCCGAGTGATTCGCTTACGCTTGGAGGCTACCATGCGCTAAATGGTTGTCTCATTGTAAATGCTAAGTATATGGCAAGAAAAGTTTGAAAGACCACGCTTGTCAAATCACCCGATTGATGAGAGGTAACGTCGAGCTAGCGACGATAAATCTAGCAATCGTTGGGAGGTAACCCAACATTTTACGTGCTTTATGTTTATCGTTTTGTTTTTCTTATTTTTCTTTGTTTTGTTGCGTCTTGTTTGTTCGTTTTTAAGTCCCAAGGTATATCATCAATGGCGAGGATTCTATCCGTCGCGAGTAGCGCGACATTTGAGGTAAGATCTCTCCCAATCACTCGCCCTCGCAAACCTTATTGCCTTCATTGCACATGTTGACAATAAGTTTGGGGGAGTGGTCGAGTGTGATTTGGTTGAGAGTCTTTTTATGTTTTGCTTTGGTTTGTAAAGTTGTTATGCTTTGGGGCTTTTGTCGTGTTTTGTTTTGTTGTATCCGTCGATCAACGAGTTAAGTGAAATGTGTTAATGCATGTTGCCAATGATGATAGAATTTTTTGAAAATGTTGTTGATAGTGCACATGATGTGTTAGGAAACGAAGCATGAATGACTTGAGATTGCTTAGCTTGTTGTTTTTCACCATTTGCTTAAAACCGTGAGACTTGAGCTTCACTGTATAAACATCTTGATACGCTTTTTTAATTGTGTGATATCGTGCATGTAATTATCTTCTAGAACTTACCATTTTTCTGTGTCGAGGCTGCAATATGTGTTTTGAATATGGAAAGGATAAAATGCCATCTTTGCTAAACCACATATTTACCCAAACACTAGCCCATTGATATATACCGCTTTGTCGCCTTTTGAGCCTTTATTTGACTTTATTCTTCGATTAACCGATGATAGGAGGTGAGGATGGATATGGGAATCAAATGGGAGGAAAATTTTGTTTTGATATTCTAAGTTGGGATAAAAGATAAAGAATGGTACCTGTGTAAAAAAGAATACACCCTATAAGCTCTATTACAAAGCCAAGAAAAGAAAAAAATTTGTGAAAAAAAAAATGTGAGCACAAAGGAAGTCAATTATCATAGTATATGGTACCTTGAGTTGCATAAATGTTTAATTAACATGTGGGAAAGAAAAGGGGAAATGGACAAAGTCCATATGAGTTGATTGTATAAATGGAGGTGCTTGGAGTATATTTGAGTCACTTAGCCATATATTATCCTACCTTGACCAATGTGCCTACATTACAACCTATGAAAAGTCCTTTTTGATCCTAATTTGAATGCATTTGATGTGGTTGAGATATTAGAGAAATGGCAAGCCTATGGTGAGATTTTGTATCAGATTGATTTTCGAGTGTATACACGCCCTTATTTCTTTACGAGTTGAGTGTACTCTATATATTACGCACATGTCGCTGTGAGGTGGAATTGAAAGAGATTTTGCTTTCAATGGTTGTACATTGTCGAGTTGACTAATGTCATCGTGCGCTAATGATTTTGAGCTTTGAGATATTTCGAGGCGTTATTGTGTTAATCACCTTTGCCGATGCTCGCCGATCTTTGTTGTGTCTCTTTATTTTTGGTTTTGTTTTTGTTTGAGGACAAACAATGCTTTAAGTTTGGGGGGTTTGATAAACATGCATTTTACACGTTTATTGTTGATATTTAAAGATGATTTTATATCGATAAAGTGCGTTTATGTCTTAGATCTCAATGCTTTTACATATTCTTGGAAGATACTGCTCTTGGGTTCCGTTTTGGTGTTTTGTAGGCTTATAAGTTGAAAACCAAAGCATGGAACGAGGAACGAGCAGACGAAGGGCAAAAGCTCGCCTAGCGATCGCTTCGCGCCGCTAGCCTGAAAGCGAGCGCGAAATCAGGCAAACGAAGCCTCGCGATCGTCCTAGCGACCGCTAGGTCGACCGCGAGGAGATCCCATGTAGCGACCAGCGACCAACGACCGTGAGAGCGTGCTCGCGAGCTTCCTAACGAGCGAAAGAGCTACTGCCCGATTTCTCATGACCACGCCTAGCGGTCGCTAGGCTAGCCGCGAGCGCACACCCAGCCGAGGACCCGAGGATGGCCGAGCAAGGATAATACCTCGCGACCGAGATTGCGACTGCGAGCCCGATCGCGAAGCGTGGCGGCAGCATACAAAATCAGGGTTTCAGCCCTAATTCTATAAATAGGGCATCACCCCCTCGCGCCCCCAACCTTCCCCAGCGCGATTTTGGACGTTTTTCCTCAGTTTTTCATTATTTTTCCATTTATTTTCACTTTAGCTTTGATTTAGATTCATTCTAGCCTTAGTTTTCCATCATTCTACATTAGTTTTACGGTTTGTTATCACTTTGGAACGATTTCGTCTGAAGGAATTCCATCGTTTTCCCGTTTTTGCGTTAAAGTTGGGATTTGAACCCAATGATTGTTCTTCGGACGCTTTCCTACGGGTTTTATCAATTTAATTTCTGTTTTTATGATTATTTCGTATTTTGTTCCGTTAATTATGTCTAGCTAAATTTCTGTTCTAATCCTAGGGTTTGCATGATTCTATCCTAAATGTTGTGATTCCTACTATTGTTATTTACCTTCCTGGCATCGATTCATGATTCTTGGTGCTTAAATATATGTGTTGATTTCTGATCAATCTTGATGCATATCATAGTTGCCAGTTAATTACTTAACCGCTTTAATTGTCAATCGATCTCGAATGCATGATATGGATAAGCCTCGAGTCGAATCGAGATAGGAACATTCGTAGGAAGCATATTCTTTGTGATCCTTTTCGAGTTGCTTATTTTCCTGTAGACGTAATAGTAATAGGGAAAATTAGTAATCAATCGCCACAATTGTCGTAATGTAAATTGTTGGTTACATATGTGATCTTCCATCTTGTCCGATTAAAATGGTTAATAATAAGCGTGATAAATGTACGCTGTGGATAGGATTAATGCATCCCTAGGGTTAGTCTTTCTTAATAGTTATCATCTTTGAGTTTTTATTGCTTTAGTTTATTCTTTCAAGTTGTCACCTTTGCTTTGGATTTAATATCCGAAGCCTTAAAACCTTTAAAACCAAATCTGTGCTTGGATAATGATGAATTATTGTTGAGTTAGATTCTGTGTTTTCGCATTACAATCCATGTGGATACGATACTCTGCTTACCTTATACTTGCGCGTTTTCGTGTTAGAAAAGTGAGCGATCAAGCTTAACCAATCTCCTCCAACGGTCCCTTGACGAGGGATTCGACAGTCGCACCCCAAAAGATTCGGGGTGGAACACATCATGTGGCTCGTCGTGTGAAGTGGAAACGACCTCCTTGCCCTTGCGCTTGTGGCCGGATGAACGCGACATAATGTACCTAAAGATATTTCAAAGTTAGCTCACGTACTTATTAAAAAAAAATCAATGTAAACATCAACCCATATCAAGAGCTCCCCCAAACTTGATCTTAGTAAAATTTCTCCCCCCAAACTAACATATGATCTTATAAGGTAAAATAAGGGAGAGAAAAACGCACATACAACTCAAAAACGCGTAAAAAAAATGCATTCTGGGGGTGCCTCGCGGCCAACTTCGTGGCTGCGAGGGTGGTCACGAGGAACCATCTCGCGCCCGCATTCCCGTCTGCAGATGCTCGCAACTGTGAGCGTCATGAAGCTTGGTCGCACAAATACAAGGATCAAGCTAGGGTTTCGCATGATTTTTTGAAAGTTTCCAACCCAATTCAACAATGTAGGCAAATTAAACCAATAATATACATCTATGAACATCAATAGATCTAACATTGGAGGAAACATGCTCAAACACCAAGTAAATTTAGCAATATAGGCTCTATATTCTCAAATCTTCAATAAACCACAACAAGAAGAAATAATAGGCAAAACCCTTCTAATGCATGTTGTAAAGCCTAAATCTAAGAAGAATTAAGGAAATGTAGCATACCTTGAGTGGATTAGACATCAAAAGCACAAGAAAATTAAAGAATAAAAGTTTTGGGTGCTTGAGAGTGAATTCCTTTGCTGCAAGTGTGTGTATAAATGGGAAAAAGGGGTTAAAATTTGTGGTAAACACGCGGGTCGACGTCGGTTTGCAGGTCGGGCCACGCCTCGCTGCCGGGCTCGCGGTCGCGAGCTAGGCCGCGAGCTATGCCCAGAAATGTACAGCCTGATTTCGCGGCCGGGCTCACGGTCACGAGCTCGGTCGCTAATCATGTTAGTTCAAAGACAAATACGCTCGCCTCGATTTTTATGCGGCCACCTCATGTCGCAAGGGTGGTTGCTAGGTCCTTTTTTATATAAAAGCCATTATACCTTGGGACATGAAAACGACCAACAAGACATGACACAAACAAAGAAAAAAAAAACAAGCAAAAACGACAAACATAAAGCATGTAAAACTGTCGGGTTACCTCCCAACCAGTGCTAGAATTTTTGTCGCTAGCTCGATGTTACCTCTCATCATGGTTCATTTAGCTTGGTCACCTTGACTTCGTGGTTGAAGTGTGACTTGAAGTATGATTTGAGGTACTGCCCGTTCACCTTGAAAATGTTGCCACTCGAGTCTAGCAATTCATAGCTTCCATTGGCATGTGCTCTGTAGAAGGTATATGGCCCCGACCATCTCGATTTCAGTTTTCCAGGGAAAAGACGGAGTTGGGCATTATATAGCAAGACTTCATTACCCGGAGAGAATCCTTTAGGACGAATAAGAAGGTCGTGGAATTTTTGGGCTCTTTCCTTGTATATTCGGGAGTTCTTGAAAGCTTCGTTCCTCCATTCATCGAGCTCCAACAATTGTTCACCTCTCATCAAACCGGCCTCCTTCAAATCCATGTTGATTCTCCTTGTGGCCAAATAAGCTTTGTGTTCTAATTCAACCGGCAAATGACAAGATTTCCCAAATACCAGTTGATATGGAGATAGACCTATAGGCGCTTTGTAGGTGGTCCGCTAGGCCCAAAAAGCATCATCCAATTGCTTGGCCTAATCCTTCCTATGGAAAACTGATTTCTCTAAAATTCTCTTTGTCTCTCGATTTGCGAGCTCAGCTTGCCCATTCGCCTGCGGATGATATGGAGAGGTGACTCTATGTTTCACGCCATACTTAGCTAGGACATTGTCTAGCCACTTGTTGTTGAAATGCGACCCTACATCGCTGATCAACGCCCTAGGCACCCCAAATCGAGTCAGAATATTCTTGTGTAGAAATTTAATCACTACCTTGGAGTCACTAGTGGCTGTGGGAATCGCCTCTACCCATCGTGATACATACTCCACAGCAAGCAAGATGTACGTGTAACCACAAGACATGGAAAACGGACCCATAAAGTCAATTCCCCACACATCAAATAGTTCCACTTCCATGATGCTCTTCTGCGGCATCTCGTCTTTCTAGGTGACGTTTCCCATTCTTTGACAGCTATCACAACTCTTGACAAACGCTTGGCAATCCTTGAAGATCGAAGGCCAATAAAAACCACTTTGGCAAAACTTTGCTGCCGTCTTGGCCGTTGCAAAATGTCCTCCATTTAAAGATTTGTGGCACTCGTGGATTATGTTCTCCCATTCTCCTTGGGGAACACAGCGACGTATCAAGCCATCGGCACATTGGCGGTAGAGATGGGGATCATCCCAATAATCGAACTTGACATCGTGGAGAAAATTCTTTTTCTGATGATGACTGCACGACAGAGGCATAACACCAATTACCAAGTAGTTCACAAAATCTGTGTACCATGGCGTATGATCAATAATGCTCAATATGTGCTCGTCTGGGAAGTTCTCCTTGATCCCAATTCTCTTGTCTTCTCCTTCGACTGGCTTCTCTAATCTCGATAAGTGGTCTGCAACCACATTCTCGCAACTTTTCTATCTTTGATCTCCATGTTGAACTCTTGAAGAAGGAGGATCCATCTTACTAATCTCAGCTTCGAGTCTTTCATGTTGAACAGGTAACGAATGGCAGCATGGTCAGTGTGAACAATAGTATTGGTGCCCACCAGATAAAGTCTAAACTTGTCGAAGGCGTAGACCACTGCAAGTAATTCTTTCTCTGTGGTGGTGTAGTTCATTTGAGCTGAGTCGAGTGTCTTACTTGCATAATATATGACTCTGAATAACTTGTCTCATTTATGTCCCAACACGGCTCCCACTGCCCAATCACTAGCATTGCATATGAGCTCGAATGGTTGACTCCAATTAGGTGAGATCAAAACTGGAGTCGAGATCAGGGCTTGCTTCAATTTCTCGAACACCCCCAAGCAATCAGTAGTGAACACAAACTTTGTATCATTCTCGAGCAATCCACACAGTGGCTTCGTGATCGCAGAGAAGTCCTTGATGAATCTTCTATAAAAGCCCGCATGACCGAGAAAACTCCTCACGGATTTTACATTTGTGGGAGGAGGCAATTTCTCGATTGCCACAATCTTTGCTCGATCCACTTTCAAACCTTTTGCAGAGACTTTGTGGCCAAGCACCACACCTTCCTTTACCATGAAATGACACTTCTCCCAATTGAGCACTAGATTCGTCTCCTCACATCTGTGTAGCACTTGGGACAGATTTTGGAGACACTGGTCAAAAGAAGAACCAAACACGGAAAAGTCGTCCATGAATACTTCCGTAATATTTTCAATCAAGTCTGTAGGGAAAACGTATGTTAAGCCCTCGCCCCGAGGATCCATCTTGGGTGTTTAATTCACCATACATTGATTATAAACCTAGCATGCGTCTATATAATTAAATCGCAACACGTTGGGGTTTTCACGTGTTTACCTTTGGATCCGAAGAGGTCGATGGAACGAGATGAGCGGATCGAACGGATCGGACTCGTGCTTTGACCTTCCGGATCTGATCCCTGGTTGCCCAATCTCCAACGCCGAGTGAGGACGATCTATGGAGAATGCTTCGAAAATCACCCTTTGTTTCTACACAATTTTCGAGAACTACACTCTTGAGAATGAGATGGCCAAAATTGCTTGTGTAATAATGAGCATTAACCTAGACTTTATCTCATACCTTATATTTATAATGCACTACCTTAATCCCATATGGAAATTACCATAATCCTATATGGAAATTACCATAATCCTATATGGAATATTACCATAATCTTAGGATTATTTCCATACTCTCGTGATTATTTCCATACTCGTGATTATTACCATAATCTTATATGGAAAGGATCTATGCATATACCATAAATATAATAATATCCTTGTGGGATAAAGAGAACAAAATCTTGCCTTTGGGAGCATGAGGCGCCGATTTTCCTTGGCTACGGGCCCGGATGGGCCAGCCTGTGGATCAAATGCAAGGAATAAAGATGGGCCTCAAATAAATTAATTATCTTATGTTCAAATTTGAACATAAATTAATTTATAAACATTTATTCATGCCACTAGAGAATAAATGCTTGACTTACCCTTTGTTACCGGTTGAGTCGGGCTTGCACTTAGACATTACGAATCCCGTATTTAAGATATCGAACGTCCATTAATCATTTATAGCAATCGATCGCTTAAAACGATTAATAACTTCATTTCCTTAAGTAGTACCACTCAACCTTATTATTGTACTTGAGCTAACTCAACCTCGGGGTTTAGTACAATAAACCTTTGAGCTCCTTAAGGGACGCCATCATCCTTAATGGATACGGTGACTGACATGAGATAACTAGCGTGACATACAAGATCGCCACCACCCAAGATGCGGAGAATCTTGTTAGAACATATAACCCTCACTCATAACAAGTCAAAGTGATGGTCAAGAACTCATACTCACCTAATAACTTATCGAGGTTTAGATCATCGTAAGTCACCGAGATCTTGGTTCTTCACGACGGTCGAAAGAAGAACACATCTCATCGTGTGATCCTTCAATACGCCGAGACGCATCAAAGATAGACAAGCAACTAAGTCAAGTCACTTCTTATCTATATCCGCAGCCTCAAACCGACAACTCGCCCTTAAGTCGTCTCACCGTGAAACTTTTATATCTCATTGCTTGACCAATCATACGGACTTCGTGATCTTCTACACACCGTATGATCTAACTTATATATGAGATAAGGGACACGATATATGCAATCAAGTATTCAAATCGGATAGGAGATTGTAATAGTGGTAACAGAAACATTGTATACAAGCTCAACCAAACTGCTTTCAAGATACAACCAACAATCTCCCACTTATACTAAAGCAAACTTTTAGTATACAATGTGTCTTTCTACTAGCTATTACAAACAACCATCACTTTGCTTCTCCCACTTATACAAAAGTTTCCTTTCTAAGTGGGTGCCATCAAGCGCAATCCAAGTCCTCTAACGTGTCCATCGTAGACTTTTTGGCGGGCTTTTCGTGAATGGATCCGCTAGATTTTCCGTCGTATCAATCTTTTCAATCAAGACGCCACCGCCTAACGATTTCTCGTATGACATGGTACTTTCTCTCTATGTGTTTGGTCGCCTTGTGGGTCCGTGGTTCCTTCGAGTTTTCCATCGCACCGAAGTTATCACAAGAAACTATGATACTCTTGGGCAAACCAGTACCACATCTAGATCCATGAGGTAGTTCTCAACCATACAGCCTCTTTAGAAGCCTCCGGCGGCTACATATTCGCTTCCATGGTAGAGTCCGCAATGCATCGCCGCTTTGCACTCCGCCAGATACGGCCCACCTCCCAAGGTAAACACATAGCCCGAGGTTGACTTTTTCTCATCACGGTCGCTTGAAACCGAGTCTCAGATAACCCAAAGGCATTAGACTATCTCGCATGGTAAACCAGCCTATAATCTCGAGTCCTTTTCGTGCTTGAGTATATGCTTTACCGCAGTCCAATGAGCTTGTCCGAGGTTAGACGACATCTAGCTACTATGCCTCATCAGATAGCGTATATCGGGCTCGTGCATAGCATTGCGTACATGAGACTTCCTACGGCGGAGCGTAAGGAACTTGTCTCATTTCCTCTATCTCCTTTGCAATATAGGTGATCGCGTTTTAGATAAAGGAACGCCATGTCCGAAGGTAGCAATCCTTTCTTGGCGGTTCGCATACTAAAACGAGTAATCACAAGATCAATGTAAGACGCCCGAGATAAGCTCAACATTTTCTTCTTGCGATCTCGGTAAACCTTGATCCCAAGAATGTACGCTGCATCTCCTAGGTCTTTCATTTGAAACCGATCGGATAACCAACTCTTTACGCCGATAATGACTTCACGTTGTTGCCAACTAGAAGGATGTCATCTACATAAAGTGCAAGAAATACCACATCACTGTTGACATCTAACCGATACACACAACTCTCGCTAGGCAACCGGGTAAATCCATAGGACTTTACAACCTCGTCAAAGCGTAAGTTCCATGATCGAGGTTCGCTTAAGTCCATAAATGGACTTCTTAAGCTTCCATACTAGATGCTCTTCACCCTTTACCACATAACCTTCAGTTGTTGCATATAGATGTCTCTACCTTCCTCAAGGTAACTGCTTAGAAAAGCGGTTTTAACATCCATTTGCCAAACCTCTAAGTTCAAGTGGGCTGCTATGGCTAGAAGAATTACGATGGACTTGAGCATTGCTACAGCGAAAAGGTCTCATCGAAATCGATGCCCTCAACTGAGTGTACCCTTTTGCCACAAGCCCGGCTTTAAAAGCCGAAACCTCTCCATCGGAATCTCTCTTCCTCTTGTATATCCACTTACTACCTATGGCTTCCTTGCCATCTGGTAGAGGTGTCTTTTCATATACATCCATAGCCGTTATGGACTCAATTTCTAAGTCCATAGCGGTGTGCCATGATCTTGCATCAATATCTTGTATCGCCTCCTTGTATGTCCATGGGTCGATTATTGCATGTTCGTCACGGGACCAAATCCAAGATTCACCCACGAACATAAATCGCTCGGGTTGACGAACAACCCTCCCACTACGATGAGGTTCTACAGGCACAATGGCAACGGTGGGTGCAGATACTTGTGGTTCTCTAACTTGCACAACTTGCTGTGTAGGTACCACTTGTACGGTCGGTATCTCCAAAGTGAACTCGACCCACTTCAATTTCTTGAAGTATCCGTGTCGATCCTCCCACTAGACTCGACATCTCGCACCTTTGGCCTAATCGGTGGTGGAATACGATCATCTTCTAATTCTCAAGAATGATTTCAACTTTGGACTTATGATTTTCATGTAGTCCTCTTCTAAGAATCGAGCATTAGTGCTAATAATGACCTTCCGATCCTTAGACTATAGAATAAACCACCTTTCATTCCTCTAGATAGCTAATAAACAACCTTGCCGGATCTAGCCTCCAACTTGTCGCCTTCTTGTTCAAAGACATGTGTCGGATCGCCCATATCCTTATGTGGTTTAAACCGGCTTGCGCCCAAACCACAACTCGAAAGGGGTCTTTTGACTGACTTGACGGTACTAGATTTAGCAAGTATGCCGCCGCCTCTAAGGCATATCCCCGTAACGAAATAGGCAATGTAGCATAACTCATCATAGATCTAACCATTTCCAAAAGAGTCTTATTTCTTCGCCTCGACACACCATTTTGTCAGGTGTGCCCGTGAAGTGCGTTGGGATGTAATCCCACACTTCACTAGATAGTCCATAAACTCGTTATCGAGGTATTCGCCACCGCGATCAGACCGCAAAGTGACTTGATACTCTTACCTAGCTTCGCCCACTTCCGCCTTAAACTCTTTGAATTTCTCAAAGCATTCTGCACTTGCGGTGAAGCGGTATATGTATCCGCACTTTGAGTAATCGTCAATAAAAGTGACAAAATACTGTATTCTCCACGAGCTTGTGTGGACATTGGTCCACACAGTCGAATGGACTAACTCCAACATTTCTTTGGCTCTATAACCCTTCGCTTTGAAGGGTCCGGTCGACATCTTACCTTCTATACAGATTCGCAGACCGAACGGAGTAACCGTGAGATCACCCAATGCTCCATTCTTAGCCGTTGTTTGGATCCTATTTAGATTGATGTGACCTAATCTAAGATGCCGAGAAAAGTAGAGTCATCTTGCTAAGAAAACTTTCTTTTTAGGGTTTGATGAAGATGCAACATAGTTATAGGTATTATGTTTTGCGTAAATAGTATAAAGCTTAATTATATAAGGTGCCAACACGTATAACTTCGTCATTTCTTATGATAGAAACACCACTATCAAAAATAATGTAATATCCATGAGTAAATAATTTGAAACAAACAAGGTTCCGAAAATCCGCACATATAAAACGTCTTTCAAAACTAAAACTGTGTCCCAAAACATAAAGAAACATCTCCAATCGCAACAGCCACTTTCGCGCGTTGCCCATGGAGATCGTTATCTCGCCATCAAACAGCCTCCTTGTCCGCAGAACCCACGCAAGTGTAACAAACATGATCATTATGCCAGATATACTACCCAAGAATGGGTAGAACAAGTCGCTAAACATGTTTCCGTTATTAAAGCAAACGGCGACTGAGCCTTGAGCATAGGGCACTTGGCCTTCAATGCCCGCCCACCGCACTTGAAGCACTTACCCTTCTCCTTCGCTTCTTCAAGCCTCCGTGGCAACCATGTTCTTGCTCCCATTACTCCCACTATTTCCTTGCCTCTACCACCTTTGGTACCCCTTTTCTATTTCCATTTTATGATGAAAATTTTGGGCCCTTAGATGTGCTAGCAAGAGCATGTGCTCCTTTTCCCATAACTCCTTCCGCAAAGAACGAGATCATTAAGCAACCGACTAAGTGTAAACTCGGTCTTGCTCATGATCGCATTCACGCGAAAGTTCTCAAAAGACTTGGCAAAGGTATTGAGGATGATATCGACCTTGGCCGTCAATACCTCCTCCCAACCGATCAAGACTATCCATGAGACGAGTCATGTGGAGACATGTTCATGGACCGAACTTCCTTCCTCCATCTTACACGCCAAGATTTCTCTCATTGTGTGGAAGTCGATCGTCCGATCCGATCGCCTAAACTTACTCTCGAGACTTGACCAAATATCGTCGCTCACCATCGACCGATGTTGCAGCCGCAAGCCTTTGGACATCGTAGTCATCATATAGCATTTAGCCATATTGTTCGACTTATTCCAAAGTCTCGCTGACTCGCCGCTCATTAGTCGATGCGTCGAAGTGGCATCGGGTTTAGGAGTAGTGAGAACAAACATGTGTTCTTCAATGATAAGAACATATTCCATGTTTCGCTTCCACTCGATAAAATTTGGACCGGATAACGGATTTTGTGCGAGCATATTGATAATCGGCATAAGAGACATATCTCAAACGATAATGTAAACACATAAGCATACGATCGCAAATAATTCGTAACAATAATATTGTAACCTTTGATTAAACAATATTAATTGAAACCTCCAATCGCCCAAGGAATTCCACATGCAAGCCACGCGTGTGGACGCTACACATGAACTCCTCGACTGCACTAAAATATACCTTTTAGTCGCTTAATTTCAATCCATGTCAACTTATCCTTACGACAAATGAAATTAACGATTGACCTTACTAGACCACATCACTATCGCAGAAGGACTTCAAGGAAGTTGTACTTGAGGTGATGTGCATTGACCACAATTTTAACAAAGAAAATGAATTTTAGAATTGGTATACTCACCGACCATACCGCTCCAATTCAAATTCTTTTGTTATCTCATTTTATATCTATCTCTAGAGAACTTATGAAAATCGCACATGCAAGCCACGCTGTGATCGCCATACATGAAGCTCCCACTTCTCAATAGATTTAAAATGTTTTATTTAGAAATCTCATCTAACAAACTTATGATAAACAAGGCAAGCAAGCCACGCTGTGGATCGCCATCACAAGTCGGCCTCACTTTGTTTAGAGATCAAAAGTGGAGGTCTCGACATTTTAATTTGAAAAATTAATTTGTCGGGTTGCTTGCTTAGTCTTTTTATTCAAAAGGTTTGTCCATGCAGATCACGTAATCCTAGCATGCTTTTCTATAGAACTCAACATGTAAAACATGCTCGCAGTAATTCTAAAATATGCTTGATAAACGCGATAAACCTAGCATGCTTACTATGCGCATCCAATTACGTAAAACACTTAAAGGTTTGTCAACGTAATATAAACATACATAGCATGCTACCGCATAATTTAAACATCCACGACATGCATATGAACGATAAAATAAAATAAACGCTCATCGCGCTCAATCGTGAAACTCGCACATTTAAATCTAATCTATTACATAGATTTACAAAGCATGAATTAAACATCGAAAACGGGCCTCGCGTGCACGGGCACGAACCGGATTCAACAATGGGCCTTTATGTGCACGGGCACGGACCGGAAAATCGAAAACGGGTCCGGGCCGGGTCGGCCCATTCAGGCCGGGCAGCGCCCGGCCTTTGCGCTTGCACTTTGCCGCCGCCTGTTCCTCACGGCTACCTCGCGGTTGCTAATGCGATCACGACCCTTCGAAAGCACGCTGCACGCGCGACGCCTAAGCGCCGAACGCTCGCCGAGACGCTGCCGCCTGGGCTATACCGCGATCATGAAGTCCGCCGCAGCGCGTCGGGTTTCGCGGCAACGCGCCGCCTGCCGCCCGCTAGCTCGCACGGCCGCGCAGCCTCACGGGTAATCCTCGCGATCATGAAGCTCGCTCGCTAGGCGCCAGGATCTCGCGCGAGAACGCGCCTGCCGCCCGCAGCCCTCGCGATCGCCCTCGCGATCATGAGGCTCGCCATGAAACCACCCGATGATCGCCGAGAGACTGTTTTTCCCGTCGCTTGCTTCTTCGTTCTTTCGTCTCGTTTTTCTTTACGTATAAGATTTACATAATAAAATCTAATCTAACCACGGATTTTCTCGTGGTGAAAACAACAACATCCGACAAAATAATATACGAGCCACGATGAACGACGATCCACAATTAATAAAACGCACGTAATAATCAAACGTGAATTAATCCAACAGAGCCAAGATTCCGATCCCGTGCTCGATACCAATTGTAGGAAAACGATGTTAAGCCCTCGCCCGAGGATCCATCTTGGGTGTTTAATTCACCATACATTGATTATAAACCCAGCATGCGCCTATATAATTAAATCGCAACACGCTGGGGTTTTCACGTGTTTACCTTTGATCTCAAGAGGTCGATGGAACGAGATGAGCGGATCGAACGGATCGACTCGTGCTTTGACCTTCTCGACTGTATCCCTGCTGCCCAATCTCCAACGCCGAGTGAGGACGATCTATGGAGAATGCTTCGAAAATCACCCTTGCTTCTCTACACAATTTTCGAGAACTACACTCTTGAGAACGAGATGGCCAAAATTGCTTGTGTAATAATGAGCATTAACCTAGACTTTATCTCATACCTTATATTTATAATGCACTACCTTAATCCCATATGGAAATTACCATAATCCTATATGGAAATTACCATAATCCTATATGGAATATTACCATAATCTTAGGATTATTTCCATACTCTCGTGATTATTTCCATACTCGTGATTATTACCATAATCTTATATGGAAAGGATCTATGCATATACCATAAATATAATAATATCCTTGTGGGATAAAGAGAACAAAATCTTGCCTTTGGGAGCATGAGGGCGCCGATTTTCCTTGGCTACGGCCCGGACGGGCCACCCAGGGATCAAATGCAAGGAATAAAGATGGCCTCAAATAAATTAATTATCTTATGTTCAATTTTAACATAAATTAATTTATAAACATTTATTCATGCCACTAGAGAATAAATGCCGACTTACCCTTTATTACCGGTTGAGTCGGGCTTGTACTTAGACATTACGAATCCCGTATTTAAGATATCGAACGTCCATTAATCATTTATAGCAACTGATCGCTTAAAACGATTAATAACTTCATTTCCTTAAGTAGTACCACTCAACCTTATTATTGTACTTGAGCTAACTCAACTGCGCAGGTTTAGTACAATAAACCTTTGAGCTCCTTAAGGGACGCCATCATCCTTAACGGATACGGTGACTGACATGTATAACTAGCGTGACATACAAGACGCCACCACCCAAGATGCGGAGAATCTGGTTAGAACATATAACCCTCACTCATAACAAGTCAAAGTGATGGTCAAGAACTCATACTCACCTAATACCTTATCGAGGTTTAGATCATCGTAAGTCACCGAGATCTTGGTTCTTCACGACGGTCGAAGAAGAACACATCTCACCGTGATCCTTCAATACGTCACGCACGCATCAAAGATAGACAAGCAACTAAGTCAAGTCACTTTTATCTATACTGCAGCCTAAACCGACAACTCGCCCTTAAGTCGCCTCACCAGGAAACTTTTATATCTCATTAAGCTCGACCAATCATACGCACTTCGTGATCTTCTACACAATCGTATGATCTAACTTATATATGAGATAAGGGACATGATATATGCAATCAAGTATTCAAATCGATAATAGATTGTAATAGTGGTAACAGAAACATTGTATACAAGCTCAACCAAACTGCCAAGATACAAATCCAACAAAGTCATGGAAGATGGACATCATGCATCTTTGAACGTGGTCGAGCATTGTACAATCCAAACGGCATTCTCCTATAGGCAAAACTCCATATGGACACGTGAACGCTATCTTGTGCTCGATCTTCCGGGCGATGGCAACTGATTGTACCTCAATATCCATCTAAAAAGCAATAGAACTTATACCCCGCCACCGTCCAACATCTGATCAATGAAGGGCAAGGGAAAATGGCCTTTCCTCGTGGCTGCATTCAAAGCACGATAATAAATGCATACTCGCCATCCCGTCACAAGTCTTGTTGCCACAAGCTCGTTTCTTCGCCTCTAATCACCGCGACACCCCTTTCGATACCACTTGATTTGGGCTAACCCACTCACCGCCTCGATATAACATAAATCATGCCCGATCTAATAACTTCGTGACTTCCTTCCTCACGACCTCTTGCATTGCCGGATTCAGGCGGCGTTGAGGTTGCACCTTAGGTTTATACTCATTCTCCAGTATGATTCGGTGCATGCAAATCGAAGGGCTGACCCCCTTGATATTAGAGATAGTCCACCCAATTGCAGACTTTTACTATTTCAGCACAATCATCAACTTCTTCGACTCTTCCTCTGTCAAATCTGAGGATACTATCACCGGACACGTCTCATTGTCGCCTAGAAAGGCATACTGAAGGTGGTCAGGCAACTCTTTCGACTCCATCTTTGGTTTATTTTCTTCCTTCGACTCCACTGCATTCTCTCCTCCAATCGGCTTCCTCACATCTAAATAAGGCACTGACTCCTCGGGGAGGGCCTTGACTTCTTTGATAGCTTCAAGGTACTCTAAAATCTCATCGCACGCCTCATCGAGGTCCGTAGATGAGAAGATCGAGTTCTGCATACAAAACTCCACCGGATCAGATGATTGTAATTGAGTGGACGGCAGCTGCTCTATAACTCGACATTCATCCATCGCCTTCTCTTCAGGTTGCTTCATCGCATCATAAATAGAGATTTTCATTTTCTCATCATTGACCCTGAAGGTGAGATCTCCATCCTGCACGTCGATCAATGCTCTGTCGGTAGCTAGAAACGGTCTCCCAAGAATAAGAGGCGTGTTCCCATCCTCTGGCATGTCAAGAACTACGAAGTCTGCTGGAAAGATAGTCTCTAACTTTTACAAGCACGTCCTCAAGTATCCCTTTCGGATATGTCACCGATGTGTCTGCCATCTGGAGAGCAATCGTGGTCGGCTTGATCTCTCGAACCTCCAATCTATTGAATATGGACAACGGCATCAAATTAATGCTTGCCCCTAAGTCACACAGAACTTTGGAGAATGTCTGCCCTCCAATGACACACGCTATGGTGAAGCTGCCTCGATCCTTCTGTTTGAGTGGCAACTTCTTTTGCAATACAGCACTGCACTCTTGAGATAATTTATCGTCTCGAATTTCCCCAATTTCTTCTTATTTGCCACAGCATCCTTCAAGAATTACACGTATCCCGCATGTATCGGAGTGCATCAAGTAATGGAATGTTAATGTGCACCTTTTGAAACATCTCAATAAACCGGTTCAGCTTCTCATCGTACTTGGGCTTGGCTAACCAACTCGAAAACGGGACTGGAGGCGTGTAGGTCGGATATTTCTACACTGGGAGTGCCTCGCAGACATCCTCATGGTCGCGAGTGTGGTCGCTAGGTGTACTGGCTGCGTCAGTGGTCTTCTTCACAGCTGGGCTGGCGGTCGCCTGCTCGGTCTCTAACTCCTCGAAAGAACTCTCTGCCCATTTTCTCACGGCCGGCCTAGCGGTCGCTGGGTCAGTTGCGAGCCTCTCTGGAATACTCTCTGCCTGATTTCTCACGGTCGGGCTTGCGGTCGAGAGCTCAGTCACGAGTTCCTCCTCTTTTGCCCCATCTTCGCCGTGCCACCGGTGGTTCTGATAAGCTCGTCAACTCCTCAGTGATTTTTAGGGTTCACCTCCGTGTTACTTGGAAATTGGCCTGACTTGTGTTGTCCATTCTGCTATGCGGCTATCTGATTAATTTGATTTTCCATCATCTTCATATGCTTCCCCATAGCCATCACAGTGAACTCCAGATGAGTTATGCCCAGTATTGCTTATAAAAGAATGATGTTGTGTCGCCAATTGTTGGTTGCTCACAACCAACTGCTGCATCATATCCTCCAAACTCTGCTTCTTCGCCTCTTGAATTATTCCATTCTATACCGGAAGCTCATGGAGGTTAATGAAGTTGTTGGGGTTGGCATACAAAAATTAGGATTATTTCTGTTATTCGGATTGTATGCCGGATTTTCCCCAGGACGGTTTCTCTGATTGATGTAATTCACGTCCTCAGCTTCATCCATGTCTGATTCTGCAGCATTTATGTGGGTCACCCCCTTTGCTTTCCTCCGGTCTACATCAAGAAATGAGAATAGTATTGGCAAGCCAACCTCCAATGTCTTACGCGGAAACTTTAAATCGGGCGCTTGATATGGAAATGGAAATGCGTCCTGAGAAGATTAAATCTGATCCGGCTCCAGCATCCACCCAGAATCCTAACCCGTCAAAAATAATGCTGACTGATCAGAAGGTTGGGAATAAAAGAAGATGGGAGAATAAAAATTTTCCGAATAAGAAGCAGTGGCAGAAATCGGGACAATCCTCCCAAAGTCAATCTCGACCCTCATTTCAAGGCCAACCCCGGTTTTCCCCAAGTCAAGCTAGACTTGTATGTCAGAGATGTAATCGAGCACACTCTAGTGTTTGTAAATGGGGAAGTAACAGTTGTTACAACTGTGGTCAAGTGGGGCACTATGCTGACAACTGTCCGAACAAACATAAGGCGTCAGGAAGTGGATCCATATCAAATCCTTCCCGCAAGACTCAATCTATGAAAGCTATGACAACCTATCCTCGCTGCCGCTACGGTGATTTCTCGATCCCTGTAGCTCAAATTCCAATGACTTTGCAGAAGAACCACCTCGTGTTCAACCAAGACAACAAGTTCAACCACAAACCCAAAGATCGAGAACCTTTACCCTAAACCAGAAATCAAGCGATAAGGAAGAAAGGTGACAGCTAATGTGTATGGGAATTTTAAGAGATGTACCTGTCATAATTCTTTTCGATACTGGAGCTTCGCATTCCTTTATTTCTTCAGCATGCATAGAAACTCTTGAACTTCCAGTAAAACGATCCGATCTTGATATAAGAGTCCTTACGCCATTAGGCAGAAGCGATAGAATCACACA
The DNA here is from genome assembly GCA_036937905.1 of Salvia rosmarinus. Classification (NCBI taxonomy): domain Eukaryota; kingdom Viridiplantae; phylum Streptophyta; class Magnoliopsida; order Lamiales; family Lamiaceae; genus Salvia; species Salvia rosmarinus. The sequence continues at coordinate 22,220,888 of CM072824.1, read as the reverse complement.
TGAGTGCCCTAACTTAGAATTCGGATTAGGTCCTCTCAAGTTGAGAGCAGAATCTTTGCGTCTTTTGCCAATGTGGGACGTGGATATAATTTTAGGAATGAATTGGCTAACCTAGAACTTTGCAACGATTCGTTATGAAAGTATTGAGATTTTATTCCAACCACCAGACAAAGAATCAACCTGCTTTTACGGGATAGATGAAAGGCATAAAAGAGTGCCTATCATTTCAAATTTACAAGCGGAAAAAGTCGCTAAGACAAGAAGAAGCACGCTACATAGTGTATTTGGCTGGAAAGGATGAAGTCGAAAGAAAAGTAAAAGATGTCCCAGTCGTGAGAGAATTTCAAGATGTTTTTCCAGAATCCTTACCTAGATTACCACCGGATAGACAATTAGAGTTCTCTATCGATTTAGAACTTGGGTCAGCCCCAATTTCTAAAGCACCATATCGAATGGCGCCAAAAGAACTCCAAGAATTGAAAATACAATTGCAAGAACTATTGGATTTGGGATTTATCCGATCGAGCGTATCTCCGTGGGGAGCACGGTATTGTTCGTTTAGAAAAGGATGGCACCTTGAGAATGTGCATCGACTACGAGAATTAAATAATTTGACCTTGAAGAATAAGTATCCATTACCAAGGATAGATGATCCGTTTGATCGCTTAAAGGAGCAGAGTTTTTCAAAATCGATTTGAGATCGTGATATCATCGCTAAAGATTAAACAAGAAGATGTATCAAGACGCTTTTCAACTCGGTACGGTCATTATGAATTTACCGAATGCCTTCGGTTCAACCAATGCTCCACCGTGTTCATGGATCTAATGAACCGTATTTTCACGAATACCTAGATAAGTTTGTTTTGGTCTTTCTTGACGACATTCTTGTGTATTCGAAAACAAAGAAAGAACACGAACTCATTTGAGAATCGCCGATACATTGAGGACCGAGAAGTTGTATGCCAAGTTCAACAAATGCGAAGTTTTGCTACGAAGTGAATTTCCTTGGTCATATCGCCTCGCAGAAGGAATCAAGGTGGATCCGCAAAAGTTCAAGTCAGGCGCGATTGGAAATCATCGACAACACCGAATGAAATTCGAGTTTTCTTGTCTCGCTGGTTATTACCGAAGATTTATCAAGGATTCTCAAAGATTGCTAGACCAATGATGCAATTACTTGGAATGGAGTAAAATTTCAATGGACCATAGAGTGCGAGAAAAGTTTTCAAGAATTGAAAGACAAGTTGATTGCAGCCCAATTGCTTAATAAAGACTGAGCCCGATAAAGAGTTTACGCCAGATATGCACGCCTTCAAGGAAAGGGCTAGGATGTGTACTCATGCAGTGAAGGTAGGGTGATTTCTTATGCTTGAAGACGCCTAAGACCGCATGAATTTAATTACCCTACCCATGACCTAGAACTAGCAAATGTGGTCCATGCGTTGAAGATTTGGAGACATTATCTATATGGATCAAAATGTGAAATCTTCACCGACCACAAGAGTTTTAAATACTTCTTTGAGCAAAAGGATCTTAATATCGCCAAAGAAGATGGCTAGAGCTAGTCAAAGACTACGATTGCGAGATCAAATATCACCCAGAAAGCGAATTTGGTCACGACGCTTAGCGAAGAACTGCACTCAACCGGCATCCGTTTTACGCAGAACGAAGAGCTAGTCAAGGAGTTCGGGAAAATGAACTTGAAGTGGTGTTACCACCAAACCACTCAAAGTATCATCGCAACTCTTGTTCTAGAACCCGATCTGAGAAATCGAATTGTTCAAACTCAACGTCAAGATGAAAAATTAGAAAAGTTAAGGCTGAAAGAAGAACCGAAGGATCAACAGAGTACCATGAGGCAAGAGATAATGCCCTCATGCTTGGGAACAGAATATGTGTACCCAATAATAAGAAATTAAAGGAAGAGATTCTTAAGGAGGCACACAACACGCCTTATACCGCTCACCCAGGAAGTACGAAGATGTATAGAGATCTGAAATGAAATTTTGTGTGGGTAGGTATGAAACAGGACATATCGTCATTCGTCGAGAAGTGTTTGGCGTGCCAACAAGTCAAGGCGCTACACCAGAGACCACATGGAAAACTACAACCTCTCGACATTCCTGAGTGGAAATGGGACCATGTTGCCATGGATTTCATCACCAGATTACCCAAGTCCAAGCGTGGAAATACAGTCATTTGGGTAATCATAGATCGATTGACCAAAAGTGCTCATTTTATCCCAATTCCTGTGACATATGGAGCTGATAAGCTAGCCCAGATTTATGTACGTGAGATCGTACGACTGCATGGAGTTCCTGTGTCAATCACCTCAGACAGAGATTCCAAGTTCACCTCGCGATTTTGGACAAGTTTCCAAAGAGAAATGGGCACCCAGTTGAATTTCAGTACAGCCTTCCATCCACAGACCGATGGACAGACAGAAAGAACCATTCAGATTCTAGAAGATATGATCAGAACCATTGTCTTAGATCGAGGAGAACAATGGGAGCAAGCGTTGCCTTTAATTGAATTTGCTTACAATAATAGCTACCAAGCAACCATCAAAATGGCACCCTATGAAGCATTGTATGGTAAGAAATGTCGATCTCCCTTGTATTGGGATGAAGTCGGAGAGAAGAGAATTCTTGGCACAGAAGCAATTGAAGAGATGATTAATATCATACGCCAAATTAAGAAGAGAATTCAAGAAGCACAAGATCGTCAAAAGTCTTATGCAGATATGCGACGAACCGATTTGAAATTCGAAATCGGAGATAAGGTATTCCTTAAAGTTTCACCTACAAAAGGAGTGCACAGGTTCGGAATTAAAGGAAAACTCAAGCCGAGATTTATCGGACCATATGAGATTTTAGAAAAGATCGGGCCTGTTGCGTACAGGTTGGCGTTACCACATAATTTTGGTAACGTTCATAACGTATTTCACGTATCTCAGTTAAGAAAATACGTCTACGACCCGAACCATGTTGTCCATCAAGAAGATATAGTTCCTGAGTCTGACCTAAGCTATGAAGAAAAGCCAGAACGCATTCTAGATCGAAAGAATCAACAACTAAGGAACAAATCGATTCCTTTAGTTAAGATTCTATGGGAGCATCATGGCCTGAAGAAGCGACTTGGGAATTAGAAGAGAAGATGAAAGAGAAGTACCACGAGCTATTTTGAGGTACTAAATTTCGAGGACTAAATTTTGTAAGGGGTGAGAATGTAATACCCCGAGTTTCATAACTCGAGTTAAGCTCTAAGTACGTAATTAATTAGAAATTAATTACGTGAGTGACTAAGAACAATGCATCCACATATAAAATTTCATAAAGTTTTAAACTCAAAGATTTATTTTAGAATCTTTAAATTAGAATTAATTGAAACGATAAATCTTTCAATCGATTATTTTATCTCCATATTAATTTGAAAAGAGTGATTTATGAAAGTTTCGATTCGATAGAAATTTCAATATTTATAATTTCATTATATTGATTTTATAATTTCAAAAGATGCTTCATATTATTATTTTCAAACTTATGTTATAGTAAGAAAATTCTTTAACCATTGGGCCTTATTAAAGAAGCTAAAGTAATAGCTTATGTTGGAAGCTATTTAAAAGCTTATTCTAGAAGTTTCTTAATAGCTTGGAAAGGAAGACTTCAATAGTATTAAGACCTATATATATATGTTTCAAGCTCAAAGAACAATTCATTTTGCTCCATTCACTCAAAATTTCAAACACACACACTTCACCACCGAAAATTCTCTCTTTCAAATCGAGATTTCAAGCTTCCGATCTTCATCAACTCCGTGAGATCTACGCCCCAAGGAGGTAAATATCTAACCTATTTTAAGATTTGAAGTGAAAATCAAAGTGAAAACCCAACCCCAAACCCCAAAACTTTCGGTCCATTTGGACCTTGTTCTTTACGGGTTTTGATCTTCGATTTTAGTTGATTCATGCTTAGATCTACCTATTATGAGTTATATTATGTTGAGAAATCAAAGAAAACTCCATCCTCAAACCTTATAGGTTTCGCCATAATGGCCTAGTTCCAAGGATTTTTGATTTTCGATTTTTAGTTCATATATGCTTAGATCTATCCTCTTAATACGATTTATGCTTGATCTATGATTTAATTTGATATCTACATGAAAACCTAAATTTTAGTCAAGAACCCTAATTATTATCTTGAAGATTAGTTAATGATTTCTTAAATTAAGCTTGTATTTATGTAATTAAAGATGTTTGAGCATGATTAGAGTCGAGTTTGAAAATAAAAATCGAACCCTTTGATTTTTCCTATGAGGACCGAAAATTAGGGCTATGATTTCAAGATGTTTTGGCTTTGATTTGTTTAAATTAAGTTAGTATATATGTGATTATATATGCATGCTAGTGTTTGATGAAAGAAATTGAGTTTAATCCAACGATATGAAAAGCCCTAAAGTAAAGTGCTTATGTTATGTCGAGAACTTTTCATGTTGATTTTATTTGAGAAGTTTGATTTCAAAAGTATGATCTAGTATATTAAAATAGTCTATTTTGAATTATTGAGATTTTTCTATGCTTATACGAGAAATTTAGATTTTGTTAGTTTATGCTTTTACAAAGGATTTTGTGAGATTGATTTGATATTTAGAAATTTATTCCAAAATATAGATTCTTATGATTATATTACTTGATTAAAGCTTACTTGATCAAAGTTCTCAAAGAAATTGATTAGAAAGATTTAATATTTTGTTATAGTAATATGATATTCCTTATGAATATAAGGAATTGAAAAGACTAATGTTCTTATAAAATACTTTCTTAATAGTTGAATTGTTTAGTTTTGGGATGCATTGACCTAGCAACTTAGCTTAATCATAGAGTATCGAGAGAGTTTTAGTAGAGGCTCAAGAGTTTGAAACTCTTAGTTCCTCTTCCGTATTTATTCTTCTTATCTCTTTTTAAGGAAAGCAAGTAGAAGCGGAATAGAGATCAAGAAGGAAAAGCAGAAAGCTTCGAGTAAGCAAGTTACAGGTGGGCTTTCTAAACTAAAATATGTTTATGCACAAGTTTATGATATTAAGCATGTGAATTTTTATAAAGTTAATTGACTTGCCTGTTTTTGAGCATATTGCATATTGCCTATCTACGAGAGATTTACGATATCGGCCCTATGCTAGACGAGCTGCTAGTAAGGGTTTGTGTACACAGGTGGCCTTTGGCCAAGGTGTTTGAGAAGGAGGCCTACTTCTCAACACAAGAGTGCGTAGATATGGTGTTTATTTAAGATTTGTCTGCAGACATGTTATGATTTGAATTGTTAGCACGTGCATTGATCATGAAGTAAGTAATTTCTCAAAGCATGATTCATAGGATATTTCTTAAAACCCCTATGAATCTAAGAAAGTGGCAAGTCGATTATATAGCTCTAAGAGCATGTTTCAGTTGTTTTTGGCAATTGCCCACTGAGTGAATCAAGTACTCATGCCCTGCATGTATTTCTAAATGTGCAGGTAGTGCGGGAGATGACAATGGAGATTGAATGCTGAGCGAAGACTTTGTGTCATGTCCTATGTTTTGCCCCGAGTTTATGTCTTCACACATAAACTCGCCTACCTTTTGCGCCAAATAGTCCTAATAATGATGGGTTTTGAATATTTCATAACAAGTATGAATTTGTGCTAAAGATTGTGATAACGGTTTGCTAAACAGATTTAATTTATATTCTACTTGATCATTAGGTTAATCACGTGTTCATCGACTCGCCTCTTTGAAAAGGAATTTTTTATTTGAAAGTGATATGATTCTGACGTGTTATGATACTGGGTTCTGATGGGTTAGACATTTGATAAGTGATTTCAACTCGAGTCAAGAAATTTTGCACTCGCTTGCTAAATAGCGATTTAATATTGTTTAACTTTTGATTATCAATTCATGATAAGTTTAGAGACTCTTTTTCTTGGAATTTAATTTAATCATATTTACGAGTCTTTCAAAATAGTTAGTCATCCCTTTCTCTTCACCCGTCGCACTTTGGTTAGTCGGTTAATCCAAGATTAGATAGGTCGGGTGTGACAGAATGGTATCGAGCAGCTTGTTCGCCCGGTCCCGTGAGTCTTTTTAGTCTAACCCATTTATCTTAAATCATGTGAGCTCAAGATTTCAATCCCGTCATCTCCAAAGACCATCGTACAAGTATTTGATTCTTGTATATGAGTTTAGAATTCTTTCAGCATTGCTTATGGCTTTTGAGATCTTTATATGCTTAGTATTGTATGCCATGAGTTGTTTATGCATGCGATGTGATTAGCATCTTGAGATGGGAAATGAGACATGCCGATGAGATTGTCCTGATATTTAAGCTGCGGTTATTATTTTAGGATGCCAGAGATGCGGGATACACCACATGAGAGCTCTAGTGTTAGGTCGCTGCGCACCGGACGCATGCATGATTCTACGAGCTTACGCGAGTAGTACGCAAACTTCTCGGAATTTCTAGAGCAATTCACTGGAACTGGTTTCTGATTAGGCAGCACGGGGTTAACGGATTCGATGCAATACTTCGTTTGATTCGAGTCTTGCCAGCACACCGGCAAGGTTGGGCTTCTTCCAAAGGTCTTGATTACATTAACTTTTCTAAAGATCCAAGAGAGTCGGGATTTCGCTGATTCCATGCTCTCATTCGAGCACAGAATCGTGACCATCAAGGTCCATCCCCAGGTGATTATCCTCCTCTCGAGCGTTTTTATTCTCTCATTCGTCAGCTCTTTTTAGAGCACTATGTGAGGCAGGGTGATCCTTCTTATCAGCCTGCTATTGTTGAGCCATCCTCTGTTATACCGACTCCGAGATTAGATGAGCCTATGTTGACTGATCATATTCCTTTAGTCCCTGACATTGTTGAGCCTGCTGATTCTCCTTTATTGATGGACTCAAATATCCATCAGAGTCCTAATGATTCATATTTATATCCTGCATTTGATCCGTGGATCAATGATATGCTTCTTGATGAAACTGTTCCTTTTTCCTATCCAGATCCGGTAATTTCGGAAATGAATGAGGATCTATTAGAGCCATCGGTCGTTTTTGAGTCACCTTCTCGTCCGATTTGTTTTGATAATCCAGTGCCTTTTCAGAATGGCCCCAACAGTTTTGTTTCTGAAGTAACTCCTGGCTCTTACCCAATTCACTCAGTTCCTCCTGATACTATTGTTATAGCTTCCGAGTCCCAGTCAATTTCAGCCGATATTCCAAGATGTTTTCGTGAGATCCATATATTACAAGAGTCACCTCCTCCGCCGATGAGGGACTAGTTCTTCAAGACCATCGTCTCTCTAGATCGTATCAACATGAACCCGAACATATTGAATCATTGGTAAATGCAAGCTTGAGTATCTCCCACCAAGGAAATGTCTTTGTTATCGACCCCACATTCTACATCCCGAGTATAAAGTAATTTCGCATGCCAATAACCCCAAAGCTCCTAAATCACCAAAGCCTCGACTACAATGAAGAAGATATAGAGCCTCTGCAGCTTGCAAAGACCGAGACACGGCAACCCCGAGTGGGAAGATGAGATCGATCGCTACCTTGATGAAGAAACAAATGACTAGTGGAACCGATGTAGAGATGGACATTTCGAGATGATGAGCCCGGTCCCAAAGAAGCAGCTATTAGTTGTAGATTTTGCATGAGATAGTACGATGTTGTTAGTATGATGATGTATAGTAGTAGTGATGTAAAGTAGTAGTAGTAGTCGCTTATCGATGTTTAGATATGTGATATGCATGTGGATAGTCCTAGAGATGCTATACAGATGAAGCATCACCATAGCCCAGACCCACTTATGGCAATTTTTCTCCCCTTTTGTTAAAAGTCCTCAATGAGGCAATTTTCCAGAATATATATATATAAAATGAATATTTCAGTGTGTGAGCTTTGCAACTCTTTTACTTGGGATGAGTGTTTTATCAACAAACCGATTTATTTAAATTTCGCACCTTTTTTTAAAATTGTTATGAAATAAAAATTGTTTCCTTTGATTCGGCATTTAATTCTTAAATTCTTTCAGTATGCCAAGAAGACGTCAAAACCCGATACCTGAAGAAGAGACTCAAGAGAGTCAGCCAACACCTCAGAACTCACCAAATCAATCACCTCCCCGTTTTGATCGCAAGATTTCCGAACTTTTTCTCCGCCAAAACCCACCCACTTTTAATGGATCTGGTGATCCATCAGAAGCTGAAGAATGGGTCAGGGCTATGGACCGTATTTTCGATTCTTGGAATGTTCTGATCGAGAATGTATGCTATGTATCTCCTTTCAGTTAAAGGGATCTGCAGATTATTGGTGGGAATCTCGCCAGAGAACCTTCACGCCAGAGCAACTAGATGTTTTCACGTGGGAGCGTTTCAAGGAAGAACTCTTGGCTAAGTATATTCCACGCAGCTACCGCAGACAGAAAGAGATCGAGTTCACTAACCTTAAGCAAGGGAAGAAGACTGTAGCTGAATATGATAGAGAGTTTTGCAAGTTGGCTCGATATGCTCCTTATAAGGTCGACATCTTGATGAGAAGATGGTCAATTATTTCGCCTGGTCTACATCAAGAAATGAGAATAGTATTGGCAAGCCAACCTCCGATGTCTTATGCGGAGACTTTAAATCGGGCGCTTGATATGGAAATGGAAATGCATCCTCAGAAGATTACATCTGATCCGCCCCAACATCCACCCATAATCCTAACCCACAAAAAATATTGCCGATCGATCAAGGTTGGGAATAAGAGAAGATGGGAGAATAAAATTTTCCGAATAAGAAGCGCAGGCGTAAATCGACAATCCTCCCAAAGTCAATCTCGACCATCATTTCAAGGCCAACCTCGGTTTTCCCCAAGTCAAGCTAGACTTGTATGTCAGAGATGTAATCGAGCACACTCTGGTGTTTGTAAATGGGGAAGTAACAGTTGTTACAACTGTGGTCAAGTGGGTCACTATGCTAACAACTGTCCGAACAAACATAAGGTGTCAAGAAGTGGATCCAGATCAAATCCTTCCCGCAAGACTCAGTCTATAAAAGCTATGACAACCTATCCTCAGTTGCCGTTACCGGTGATTTCTCAGATCCCGGTAGCTCAAATTCCAATGACTTTGCAGCAACCACCTCAGGTTCAACCAGTACAGCAAGTTCAACCACAAACCCAGCATCAGAGAACCTTTGCCCTAAACCAGAAATCAAGCGATAAGGAAGCGTGACAGCTAATGTGTATGGAATTTTAAGAGATGTACTGCTATAATTCTTTTCGACATCGGAGTCAGATTCCTTTATTTCTTCAAAGATGCGAGAAACTCTTGAGCTTCCAAAGAAACGATCCGATCTTGATATAAGAGTCCTTACGCCATTAAGCGTGTTTAGAATCACACATGAGTGCCCTAACTTAGAATTCGAATTAGGTCCTCTCAAGTTGAGAGCAGAATCTTTGCGTCTTTTGCCAATGTGGGACGTGGATATAATTTTAGGAATGAATTGGCTAACCCAAAACTTCGCAACGATTCGTTGCGAAAGTCGTGAGATTTCATTCCAACCACCAGGCAAAGAATCAACCTGTTTTTACGGGATAGATGAAAGGCATAAGAGAGTGCCTATCATTTCAGCCTTACAAGCGGAAAAGCTGCTAAGACAAGAAGAAGCACGCGCTTACATAGTGTATTTGGCTGGAAAGGATGGAGTTGAAAGGAAAGTAGAAGATGTCCCAGTCGTGAGAGAATTTCCAGATGTTTTTCCGGAATCCTTACCTGGATTACCACCGGATAGACAATTAGAGTTCTCTATCGATTTAGAACCTGGGTCAGCCCCAATTTCTAAGGCACCATATCGAATGGCGCCAAGAGAACTCCAAGAACTGAAAATCCAATTACAAGAACTATTGGATTTGGGGTTTATCCGACCGAGCGTATCTCCGTGGGGAGCACCGGTATTGTTCGTTAAGAAAAAGGATGGCACCTTGAGAATGTGCATTGACTACAGAGAATTAAATAAGTTGACCTCAAGAATAAGTATCCATTACCAAGGATAGATGATCCGCTTGATCGCTTAAAGGGAGCGTGAGTTTTCTCAAAATCGATTTGAGATCGGGATATCATCAGCTAAAGATTAAACAAGAAGATGTACCGAAGACTGCTTTTCGAACTCGGTACGGTCATTATGAATTTACCGTAATGCCTTTCGGTCTAACCAATGCTCCAGCCGTGTTCATGGATCTAATGAACCGTATTTTTCACGAATACCTAGATAAGTTTGTCTTGGTCTTTATTGACGACATTCTTGTGTATTCGAAAACAAAGAAAGAACACGAAACTCATTTGAGAATCGCCTTGGATACATTGAGGACCGAGAAGTTGTACGCCAAGTTCAGCAAGTGCGAGTTTTGGCTACGAGAAGTGAATTTCCTTGGTCATATCGTCTCAGCAGAAGGAATCAAGGTGGATCCTGCAAAAGTTCAAGCTGTGCGCGATTGGAAATCGCCGACAACACCGAATGAAATTCGGAGTTTTCTTGGTCTGGCTGGTTATTACCGAAGATTTATCGAAGGATTCTCGAAGATTGCTAGACCAATGACGCAATTACTTCGGAAGGGAGTAAAATTTCAATGGACCATAAAGTGCGAAAAAGTTTTCAAGAATTGAAAGACAAGTTGATCGCAGCTCAGTTGTTAACAAAGACTGAGCCCGATAAAGAGTTTACGTTGTATCTGACGCTTCAAGGAACGGCCAGATGTGTACTCATGCAGGAAGGTAGGGTGATTTCTTATGCTTCAAGACAGCTAAGACCGCATGAATTTAATTACCCTACCCATGACCTAGAACTAGCAGCTGTGGTCCATGCGTTGAAGATTTGGAGACATTATCTATATGGATCAAAATGTGAAATCTTCACTGACCACAAGAGCCTTAAATACTTCTTTGAGCAAAAGGATCTTAATATGCGTCAAAGAAGATGGCTAGAGCTAGTCAAAGACTACGATTGCGAGATCAAATATCACCCAGGAAAAGCGAATGTGGTCGCTGACGCGTTAAGCAGGAAGAACCAGACTCAACTGGCATCTGTTCTTACGCAGAACGAAGAGCTAGTCAAGGAGTTCGGGAAAATGAACTTAGAAGTGGTGTTACCACCCGAAACCACTCAAAGTATCATCGCAACTCTTGTTCTAGAACCTGATCTGAGAAATCGAATTGTTCAAGCTCAACGTCAAGATGAACAATTAGAAAAGTTAAGGCTGAAAGTAAGAACCGAAGGATCAACAGAGTACCATGAGGCAAGAGATAATGCCCTCATGCTTGGGAACAGAATATGTGTACCCAATAATAAGAAATTAAAGGAAGAGATTCTGAAGGAGGCACACAACACGCCTTATACCGCTCACCCCGGAAGTACGAAGATGTATAGAGATCTGAAACGAAATTTTGTGTGGGTAGGTATGAAACAAGACATATCGTCATTCGTCGAGAAATGTTTGGCGTGCCAACAAGTCAAGGCGCTACACCAGAGACCACATGGAAAGTTACAACCTCTCGACATTCCTGAATGGAAATGGGACCATGTTGCCATGGATTTCATCACCAGATTACCCAAGTCCAAGCGTGGAAATACGAATATTTGGGTAATCATAGATCGATCGACCAAAAGTGCTCATTTTATCCCAATTCCCGCGACATATGGAGCTGATAAGCTAGCCAGTTTTATGTACGTGAGATCGCACGATCGCATGGAGTTCCCGTGTCAATCACCTCGCATGAGATTCCAAGTTCACCTCGCGATTTTGGACAAGTTTCCAAAGAGAAATGGGCACCCAGTTGAATTTCAAGATGCCTTCCATCCACGTAACCGATGGATGTATGTAAAGAACCATTCAGATTCTAGAAGATATGATCAGAACCATTGTCTTAGATCGAGGAGAACAATGGGAGCAAGCGTTGCCTTTAATCGAATTTGCTTACAATAATAGCTACCAAGCAACCATCAACATGGCACCCTATGAAGCATTGTACGGCAAGAAATGTCGATCTCCTCAGATTGGGATGAAGTTGGAGAGAAGAGAATTCTTAGCATGTACAATCAAGAAATGATTAATATCATACGCCAAATTAAGAAGAGAATTCAAGAAGCACAAGATCGTCAAAAGTCTTATGCAGATATGCGACGAACCGATTTGAAATTCGAAATCGGAGATAAGGTATTCCTTAAAGTTTCACCTACAAAAGGAGTGCACAGGTTCGGAATTAAAGGAAAGCTCAAGCCGAGATTTATCGGACCATATGAGATTTTAGAAAAGATCGGGCCTGTTGCGTACAGGTTGGCGTTACCACCCAATTTTGGTAACGTTCATAACGTATTTCACGTATCTCAGTTAAGAAAATACGTCTACGACCCGAACCATGTTGTCCATCAAGAAGATATAGTTCCCGAGTCGACCTATGCTATGAAGAAAAGCCGTTTTAACGCATTCTAGATCGAAAGAATCAACAACTAAGGAACAAATCGATTCCTTTAGTTAAGATTCTATGGGAGCATCATGGCCTAGAAGAAGTCGACTTGGGAATTAGAAGAAGATGAAAGAGAAGAAGAACCGAGCTATTTATCAGAGGTACTAAATTTCGAGGACTAAATTTTTTAAGGGGAGTTCAGAATGTAATACCCCGATTTTCATAACTCGCTTTTATGTAAATACGTAATTAATTAGAAATTAATTACGTGAGTGATCTAGATTAAATTTTATAAGATTTCAAAGCATCCATCTCATAAAGTATTTCATAAAGTTTTAAAACTCAAAGATTTAAATTAGAATTTTCAATGATTGAGTTAACAATAAATCTTTATTTATTATTTTATTTCCATATTTATTTTGAAAAGAGTGATTTATGAAATTTCAACTCATTAGAAATTTCTATATTTCTATTTCATTTATTATTTTTATAATTTAATTTATATTCTTATTTCGTTGAGCCCCATTTTGAAACGCTTATGTTATAGTAAGACCTAACGCTTTTAATACTTTGGGCCTAGTATTAAATGTGGTTTAAGCCCAATTGTTTTAGTATTAAAGCTTATGAATTGGAAGCTATTTAAAAGCTTATTCTAGAAGTTTCTTAATAGCTTGGAAAGGAAGACTTCAATAGTATTAAGACTTATATATATATTAGTTCTCAAAGAAGGCAATCATTTTCTCCATTCTCTCAAAATTTTCAAAACACACACACACACACACACGAAAATTTTCCTCTTTCAAAATCAAGATTTCAAGCTTCGATCTTCTTCAACTTCATAGATCTACGCCTTAAGAAGGTAAATCTCTAATCCTATTTCAAGATTTGAAGTGAAAATCAAAGTGAAAACCCAACCCCAAACCCCATATGCTTCGTCCATTTGGCCATGTTCTTTACGGGTTTTGATCTTCGATTTTTAGTTGATATATGCTTAGATCTACCTATTATGAGTTATATTATGTTGAGAAATCAAAGAAAACCCATTTCATGCCCCTTATAGGTTTCGCCATGATGGCCTAGTTCCAAGGATTTTGTCCTTCATTTTTAGTTCATATATGCTTAGATCTATCCTTTATAAGTGATTTATGCTCGATCTATGATTTAATTTGATATCTACATGAAAACCCCAAATTTTAGTCAAGAACCCTAATTATTATCTTGAAGATTAGTTAATGATTTCTTAAATTAAGCTTAGATTTATGTAATTAAAGATGTTTGAGCATGATTAGAGTCGAGTTTGAAAACAAAATCGAACCCTTTGATTTTTCCTATGAGGACCGAAAATTAGGGCTATGATTTCAAGATGTTTTGGCTTTGATTTGTTTAAATTAAGTTAGTATATATGTGATTATATATGCATGCTAGTCTTTGATGAAAGAAATTGAGTTTAATCCAACGATATGAAAAGCCCTAAAGTAAAGTGCTTATGTTATGTCGAGAACTTTTCATGTTGATTTTATTTGAGAAGTTTGATTTCAAAAGTATGATCTAGTATATTAAAATAGTGTATTTTGAATTATTGAGATTTTTCTATGCTTATACGAGAAATTTAGATTTCGTTAGTTTATGCTTTTACAAAGGATTTTGTGAGATTGATTTGATATTTAGAAATTTATTCCAAAATATAGATTCTTATGATTATATTACTTGATTAAAGCTTACTTGATCAAAGTTCTCAAAGAAATTGATTAGAAAGATTTAATATTTTGTTATAGTAATATGATATTCCTTATGAATATAAGGAATTGAAAAGACTAATGTTCTTATAAAATACTTTCTTAAATAGTTAAATAGTTTAGTTTTGGGATGCATTGACCTAGCAACTTAGCTTAATCATAGAGTATCGAGAGAGTTTTAGTAGAGGCTCAAGAGTTTGAAACTCTTAGTTCCTCTTTCCGTATTTATTCTTCTTATCTCTTTGTTAAGGAGCAGGAGCAAGTAGAAGCGGAATAGAGATCAAGAAAGGAAAACAAAAGTTTCGAAAAGCAAGTTACGTGTGGGCTTTCTAAACTAAAATATGTTTATGCACAAGTTTATGATATTAAGCATGTGAATTTTATAAAGTTAATTGACTTGCTGCTTTTGAGCATATTGCATATTGCCTATCTACGAGAGATTTACGATATCGGCCCTATGCTAGACGAGTCGCTAGTATGGGTTTGTGTACACAGTGGCCTTTGCCAAGGTGTTTGAGAAGGAGGCCTACTTCTCAACACAAGAGTGCGAGATATGGTGTTTATTTAAGATTTGTCTGCAGACATGTTATGATTTGAATTGTTAGCACGCATTGATCATGAAGTAAGTAATTTCTCAAAGCATGATTCATAGGATATTTCTTAAAACCCCTATGAATCTAAGAAAGTGGCAAGTCGATTATATAGCTCTAAGAGCATGTTTCAGTTTGTTTTGGCAATTGCCCACTGAGTGCATCAAGTACTCATGCCCTGCATGTATTTCTAAATGTGCAGGTAGTCATGCGGGAGATGACAATGGAGATTGAATGCTGAGCGAAGACTTTGTGTCATGTCCTATGTTTTGCCCCGAGTTTATGTCTTCACACATAAACTCAGCTACCTTTTGCTGCCAAATAGTCCGAATAATGATGGGTTTGAATATTTCATAACAAGTATGAATTTGTGCTAAAGATTGTGATAACAGCTTTTCTAAACAGATTTAATTTATATTCTACTTGATCATTAGATTAATCACGTGTTCATCGACTGCCTCTCTTTTGAAAAGGAAAATTTTTATTTGAAAGTGATATGATTCGACGTGTTATGATATCGGGTTCGATGGGTTAGACATTTGATAAGTGATTTCAACTCGAGTCAAGAAATTTTGCACTCGCTTTGCTAAATAGCGATTTAATATTGTTTAACTTTTGATTATCAATTCATGATAAGTTTAGAGACTCGCTTTTCTTGGAATTTAATTTAATCATATCTACGAGTCTTTCAAAATAGTTAGTCATCCCTTTCTTTCATTGTCGCACTTCGGTTAGTCGGTTAATCCAAGATTAGATAGGTCGGGTGTGATGAGAATGGTATCGTAGCGCTTGTTCGCTTGGTCCCGTGAGTCTTTTTAGTCTAACCCATTTATCTTAAATCATGTGAGCTCAAGATTTCAATCCCGCTATCTCCAAAGACCATCGTGTACAACTATTTGATTCTTGTATATGAGTTTAGAATTCTTTCAGCATTGCTTATGGCTTTTGAGATCTTTATATGCTTAGTATTGTATGCCATGAGTTGTTTATTCATGCGATGTGATTAGCATTTTGAGATGGGAAATGAGACATGCCGATGAGATTGTCCTGATGTTTAAGATGCGGTTATTATTTTAGGATGCCAGAGATGCGGGATACGCCACATGAGAGCTCTAGTGTTAGGTCGTTTCAGACCGGACGTACAGACATGATGATTCTACGAGCTTCGCCGAGCAAAGACGCAAACTTCTCGGAATTTCTAGAGGAATTCACTGAACCGGTTTCGATTAGGCAAGACGGGTTAACGGATTTGATGCAATACTGCTTGATTCGGTCTTGCCAAAGACACCGGCAAGGTTGGGCTTCTTCCAAAGGTTTTGATTACATTGACTTTTCTAAAGATCCAAGAGAGTCGGGATTTCGCTGATTCCATGCTCTCATTCGAGCACGTAATCGTGACCATCAAGGTCCACCCCTGTGTGATTATCCTCCTCTCGAGCGCTTTTATTCTCTCATTCGCCGCCTCTTTTAGAGCACTATGTGAGGCAGGGTGATCCTTCTTATCAGCCTGCTATTGTTGAGCCATCCTCTGTTATACCGACTCCGAGATTTGATGAGCCTATGTTGACTGATCATATTCCTTTAGTCCCTGACATTGTTGAGCCTGCTGATTCTCCTTTATTGATGGACTCAGATATCCATCAGAGTCCTGATAATTCATATTTATATCCTGCATTTGATCCGTGGATCAATGATATGCTTCTTGATGAAACTGTTCCTTTTTCCTATCCAGATCCGGTAATGCCGGAAATGAATGAGGATCTATTAGAGCCATCGGTCGTTTTTGAGTCACCTTCGTCCGATTTGTTTTGATAATCCAAGGCCTTTTAAGAATAGCCCCAGCAGCTTGCTTTCAAGTAACTCCTGCTCTTACCCAATTCACTCGCCTCCTCCTGATACTATTGTTATAGCTTCCGAGTCCCAGTCAATTTCAGCCGATATTCCAAGATGTTTTCGTGAGATCCATATATTTCAAGAGTCACCTCCTCCTGCTGATGAGGGGACTAGTTCTTCTAGACCATCAGGTCTCTCTAGATCGTATCAATATGAACCCGAACATATTGAATCTGTTGGTAAATGCAAGCTTGAATATCTCCCAGTCAGTGAAATGTCTTTTGTTACTGACCCCTACATTCTACATCCTGAGTATAAAGTAATTTCGCATGCCAATAACCCCAAAGCTCCTAAATCACCAGTGCCTGACTACAATGAAGAAGATATAGAGCCTTTGCAGTTTGCAGCACCGAGACACGGCAACCCTGAGTGGGAAGATGAGATCGATCGCTACCTTGATGAAGAAACAGCGACTAGTGGAACCGATGTAGAGATGGACATTTCCAGAGATGATGAGCCTGGTCCCAGCAGCAGTTATTAGTTGTAGATTTTGCATGAGATAGTACGATGTTGTTAGTATGATGATGTATAGTAGTTGTGATGTATAGTAGTCGTAGTAGTGTTTATCGATGTTTAGATATGTGATATGTATGTGATAGTCCGTAGAGATGCTATATAGATGAAGCATCACCATAGCCTGCACCTCTTATGGCAATTTTTCTCCCTTTGTTAAAAGTCCTCAATGAGGCAATTTTCCGTAATATATATATAAAATGAATATTTCAAGTGTGAGCTTTGCAACTCTTTTACTTGTGATGAGTGTTTTATCAACAAACCGATTTATTTAAATTCTCCAACAATTTTTTTAAAATTGTTATGAAATATAAATTGTTTCCTTTGATTCGACATTTAATTCTTAAATTCTTTCAAGATGCCAAGAAGACGCCAAAACCCGATACCAAGAAGAGACTCAAGAGAGTCACCAACACCTCGTAACTCACCAAATCAATCACCTCCCGCTTTGATCGCAAGATTTCGAACTTTTCTCTCCCAAAACCCACCCACTTTTAATGGATCCGTGATCCATCGTGTCAAGAATGGGTCGTGGCTATGGACCGTATTTTCCGATTCTCGAATGTTCGATCGAGAATGTATGCTATGTATCTCCTTTCGCTAAAGGGATCTGCAGATTATTGGTGGGAATCTCGCAAGAGAACCTTCACGCCAAAGCAACTAGATGTTTTCACGTGGGAGCGCTTTCAAGGAAGAACTCTTGGCTAATTATATTCCACGCAGCTACCGCATGTAAAGAGATCGAGTTCACTAACCTTAAGCAAGGAAGAAGATCAGAAATGAATAAGATAGAGAGTTTTGCAAGTTGGCTCGATATGCTCCTTATAAGGTCGACATCATGAGAAGATGGCTGAATTATTTCGCCCGGTCTACATCAAGAAATGAGAATAGTATTGGCAAGCCAACCTCCGATGTCTTATGCGGAGACTTTAAATCGGGTGCTTGATATGGAAATGGAAATGCATCCTGAGAAGATTACATCTGATCCGGCTCCAGCATCCACCCAGAATCCTAACCCGTCAAAAATAATGCTGACTGATCAGAAGGTGGGGAATAAAAGAAGATGGGAGAATAAAAATTTTCCGAACAAGAAGCAAGCGGCGTAAATCGACAATCCTCCCAAAGTCAATCTCGACCATCATTTCAAGGCCAACCTCGGTTTTCCCAAGTCAAGCTAGACTTGTATGTCGAGATATAATCGAGCACACTCGTGTTTGTAAATGGGAAGTAACGGTTGTTACAACTGTGGTCAAGTGGGCCACTATGCTAATAACCGTCCGAACAAACATAAGGCGTCGAAGTGGATCCGGATCAAATCCTTCCTACAAGACTCAATCTATGAAAGCTATGACAACCTATCCTCGCTTGTCGTTACGGTGATTTCTCGATCCCTAGAGCTCAAATTCCAATGACTTTGCAAAGAACCACCTCGTGTTCAACCAAGACAGAAGTTCAACCACAAACCCAAAGATCGAGAACCTTTGCCCTAAACCGTAAATCAAGCGATAAGGAAGCGTGACGCTAATGTGTATGGAATTTTAAGAGATGTACCGTCATAATTTTTTCGATCTGAGCTTAGATTCCTTTATTTCTTCAAAGATGCATAGAAACTCATGAACTTCCAAAGAAACGATCCGATCTTGATATAAGAGTCCTTACGCCATTAGGCGTGTTTATAGAATCACACATGAGTGCCCTAACTTAGAATTCAATTAGGTCCTCTCAAGTTGAGAGCGAGAATCTTTGCGCCTTTTTCCAATGTGGACGTGGATATAATTTTAGGAATGAATTGGCTAACCCGAACTTCGCAACGATTCGCTATGATAGTCGTGAGATTTCATTCCAACCACCGTGCAAAGAATCAACCTGCTTTTACGGATAGATGAAAGGCATAAGAGAGTGCCTATCATTTCAGCCTTACAAGCGGAAAAGCTGCTAAGACAAGAAGAAGCACGCGCTTACATAGTGTATTTGGCTGGAAAGGATGAAGTCGAAAGAAAAGTAAAAGATGTCCCAGTCGTGAGAGAATTTCCAGATGTTTTTCCAGAATCCTTACCTGGATTACCACCGGATAGACAATTAGAGTTCTCTATCGATTTTGAACCTGGGTCAGCCCCAATTTCTAAGGCACCATATCGAATGGCGCCAAAAGAACTCCAAGAATTGAAAATACAATTCCAAGAACAATTAGATTTGGGATTTATCCGACCGAGCGTATCTCCGTGGGGAGCACCGGTATTGTTCGTTAAGAAAAAGGATGGCACCTTGAGAATGTGCATCGACTACGAGAATTAAATAAGTCGACCTTTAAGAATAAGTATCCATTAGCAAGGATAGATGATCCGCTTGATAAGTTAAAGGGAGCAGAGTTTTCTCAAAATCGATTTGAGATCGTGATATCATCGCTAAAGATTAAACAAGAAGATGTATCAAGTCTACTTTTCGAACTCGATACGGTCATTATGAATTTACCGAATGCCTTTCGGTTCAACCAATGCTCCACCGTGTTCATGGATCTAATGAACCGTATTTTCACTTAATACCTAGATAAGTTTGTTTTGGTCTTTATCGACGACATTCTTGTGTATTCGAAACAAAGAAAGAACACGAAACTCATTTGAGAATCGCTCGATACATTGAGGACCGAGAAGTTGTACGCCAAGTTCAACAGTGCGAGTTTTGGCTACGAAAGTGAATTTCCTTGGTCATATCGCCTCAGCAGAAGGAATCAAGGTGGATCCCGCAAAGTTCAAGTCAGCGCGATTGAAATCGCCGACAACACCGAATGAAATTCGAGTTTTCTTGGTCCGGCGGTTATTACCAAGATTTATCGAAGGATTCTCAAGATTGCTAGACCAATGACGCAATTACTTCAAGGGAGTAAAATTTCAATGGACCATAGAGTGCGAGAAAAGTTTTCAAGAATTGAAAGACAAGTTGATCGCAGCCCGGTGTAAACAAGACTCGAGTCCGATAAAGAGTTTACGTTGTATACAGACGCTTCAAGGAACGGGCTAGGATGTGTACTCATGCGGGAAGGTAGGGTGATTTCTTATGCTTCAAGACAGCTAAGACCGCATGAATTTAATTATCCTACCCATGACCTAGAACTAGCAGCTGTGGTCCATGCGTTGAAGACTTGGAGACATTATATATATGGATCAAAATGTGAAATCTTCACTGACCACAAGAGCCTTAAATACTTCTTAGAGCAAAAGGATCTTAATATGCGTCAAAGAAGATGGCTAGAGCTAGTCAAAGACTACGATTGCGAGATCAAATATCACCCAGGAAAAGCGAATGTGGTCGCTGACGCATTAAGCAGGAAGAACCAGACTCAACTGGCATCTGTTCTTACGCAGAACGAAGAGCTAGTCAAGGAGTTCGGGAAAATGAACTTAGAAGTGGTGTTACCACCCGAAACCACTCAAAGTATCATCGCAACTCTTGTTCTAGAACCTGATCTGAGAAATCGAATTGTCCAAACTCAACGTCAAGATGAACAATTTGAAAAGTTAAGGCTGAAAGTAAGAACCGAAGGATCAACAGAGTACCATGAGGCAAGAGATAATGCCCTCATGCTTGGGAACAGAATATGTGTACCCAATAATAAGAAATTAAAGGAAGAGATTCTGAAGGAGGCACACAACACGCCTTATACCGCTCACCCAGGAAGTACGAAGATGTATAGAGATCTGAAACGAAATTTTGTGTGGGTAGGTATGAAACAAGACATATCGTCATTCGTCGAGAAGTGTTTGGCGTGCCAACAAGTCAAGGCGCTACACCAGAGACCACATGGAAAACTACAACCTCTCGACATTCCTGAGTGGAAATGGGACCATGTTGCCATGGATTTCATCACCAGATTACCCAAGTCCAAGCGTGGAAATACAGTCATTTGGGTAATCATAGATCGATTGACCAAAAGTGCTCATTTTATCCCAATTCCTGCGACATATGGAGCTGATAAGCTAGCCTGCATTTATGTACGTGAGATCGCACGATCGCATGGAGTTCCCGTGTCAATAACCTCGCATGAGATTCCAAATTCACCTCGCGATTTTGGACAAGTTTCTAAAGAGAAATGGTCACCCAAATGAATTTCAAGACAACCTTCCATCCACGCATCGATGGACAAACGAAAGAACCATTCAGATTCTAGAAGATATGATCAGAACCATTGTCTTAGATCGAGAAGAACAATGGGAGAAAGCGTTGCCTTTAATTGAATTTGCTTACAATAATAGCTACCAAGCAACCATCAACATGGCACCCTATGAAGCATTGTATGGTAAGAAATGTCGATCTCCTCAATTGGGATGAAGTTGAGAGAAGAGAATTCTTGCACGTAAGCAATCGAAGAAATGATTAATATCATACGCCAAATTAAGAAGAGAATTCAAGAAGCACAAAATCGTCAAAAGTCTTATGCAGATATGCGACGAACCGATTTGAAATTCTAAATCGGAGATAAGGTATTCCTTAAAGTTTCACCTACAAAAGGAGTGCACAGGTTCGGAATTAAAGGAAAACTCAAGCCGAGATCTATCGGACCATATGAGATTTTAGAAAAGATCGGGCTCATATGCATGTGTTGGCGTTACCACCCAATTTTGGTAACGCTCATAACGTATTTCACGATCTCGCTTAAGAAAATACGCTACGAATTCCAACCATGTTGTCCATCAAGAAGATATAGTTCCCGAGTTTGACCTAAGCTATGAAGAAAAGCTAGAACGCATTCTAGATCGAAAGAATCAACAACTAAGAAACAAATCGATTCCTTTAGTTAAGATTCTATGGAGCATCATGGCTAGAAGAAGCGACTGGGAATTAGAAGAGAAGATGAAGAGAAGTACCGAGCTATTTACTTGAGGTACTAAATTTCGAGGATG
Source organism: Salvia rosmarinus (assembly GCA_036937905.1). NCBI lineage: Eukaryota > Viridiplantae > Streptophyta > Magnoliopsida > Lamiales > Lamiaceae > Salvia > Salvia rosmarinus. The sequence continues at coordinate 22,198,779 of CM072824.1, read as the reverse complement.
AAATTTTTGTAAGGGCGTGAGAATGTAATACCCCGTAGTTTCATAACTCGATTAAGTTTAAGTACGTAATTAATTAGAAATTAATTACGTTAGTGACTAGAACAATGCATCCACGATAAAATTTCATAAAGTTTTAAACTCAAAGATTTATTTTATAATCTTACAGTTAACTGAAAACGATAAATCTTTCAATCAGTATTTTATCTCAGCGTTTAATTTGAAAGAGTGATTTATGAAAGTTTCGATTCGATAGAAATTTCTATATTTTTAATTTCATTATATTGATTTTAGAATTTCATAAGATGCTTCATATTATTATTTTGAAACTTATGTTATAGTAAGAAAATTCTAGAACCATTAAGCTTATTAAAGAAGCTAAAGTAATAGCTTATGTTGGAAGCTATTTAAAAGCTTATTCTAGAAGTTTCTTAATAGCTTGGAAAGGAAGACTTCAATAGTATTAAGACCTTATATATATATTAGTTCTCAAAGAAGGCTTCATTTTCCTCCATTCACCACCAAAAATTTCGAAACACACACACTTCACACACACGAGAATTCTCTCTTCCAAAATCGAGATTTCAAGCTTCCGATCTTCATCAATTTCGTAGATCTACATCCTAACACTACTAGAAAAACAAGATAGACTACACATAATATGTGTAGTCTATGTGCGTCGGAGTGTAGACAAAAGTGGTGTAGAAAACTAGCGCCAAGACAGACCACGCTTTTTATGTGTAGTCTATACCCACCATGATCACGCTTTTCTCACTTAGACTACGCTTTTACGCCGTAGTCTATACCCATGCATCACACAAAATTTCGCACATAGACTACGCTTTTTGTCGTCTATACCCACCATGACCACGCTTTTCTCACTTAGACTACGCCACGCCGTAGTCTATACCCCATGCATCACGCAAAATTTCGCACACAGACTACGCTTTTTATGCGTAGTCTATACCCACCATAGACTACGCTTTTCCTCATAGACTACGCTTTTCTGCCGTAGTCTATACCCATGCATCACACAAAATTTCGCACATAGACTACGCTTTTGCGTAGTCTATACCCACCATGATCACGCTTTTCTCTCATAGACTACGCTTTTCGCCGTAGTCTATACCGCTTTAATGCCAAATTTACTACGCTTTTCTATTACAACCCGTAGTCAATTTAATAACAACTACGGTTTTTCAATTTCAACCGTAGTTAATTTCTTTATTTAAACCAGCATAATTAATAACGATAAGCAAACGAGATTAAAATATACATGCGACTCACGCTCAAAATCACTATTAAAAATATACAACTGCTTTTCATTACACACTGTAATCACTATACAAAATATACAACTGCTTTCATTATACCACAAAATCACTATACAAAAATACTATACAAAAATACTATGCACATCACATAACAAAACAATAAGACCGTATCCCCCATATCACAGTACAAAATAATTCAAAAGATCAATAACTTACAACTAAAACATCACAAGACTATATGTGAAGAAGCATGAAATTTGCCCATTCAATGCGAACTTCATCAACGTCCTCTTGAGAGTAAGACCGATTTTGAAACTATTAACAATTCAAAAATAGAATATTAGCACTCTTGTAACAAAAAAATGATTATATTAAAGAAATGAAATGTTTATCTTACATGTGAACGTAAAGAAATGGAACCACTCTTCATAACTTCTTCAATTATATCTTTCATGAAAGTCAGAGTACAAAGAACCCGCATTGCTTGAATCGGGTTGTTTTGACACTTTTAAAATATCAAATATTAGCAAGATGTAGATGTATATGAAATCGACATAAAACAAATGTGATTTGATAAATGAAAATACCTTTACAATTTCCCAAGTAGATTGCTTCTTCCTCTTTTTCAAGCAATTTCCAATAGTATTTATTGAAATTTCCCAAGTAGGTCGCTTCTTCCATCCAATTTTGCATTAAACATAAAATCGCCCTTCAAGCAATTAATAGTAATTAGATATTACCACAAATACACACATTTCAAAGTACAATACACAAGATCAAGAATGCTCAAACATTATGTTCATGGCAATGCAAGAATAACATCAACAGATATCTTTGATTCTTATCCCCAAAGTCGAATCAAGCTATGCTTGTAAAGAGAAGGCAACAAACTAAATCATGATGAAGCTTGCATTCTAATATCATTACAATCAAAAGTTGCAAAATTACAAATGAGATGCACCAATGACTAATGTCGCTCATAGTCCGTGATAAAAAGAAGCGATGAGTAGATGACCACCTTGAACCATTGGGAATAATAATATTCAAGATAATTTTGAAGAAAGCACAAATCAAAGTTTGCACAGCTTAAAAATTTACCCATTGAATCGATGCTTTTTTCCACCTAGAACCGGTAAAAGCATAAAACGACTCTATTACTTAACACTTAACATCACAATCATCCTGTGTTCGATATTTTAACTCATAAAGTAAGCGATAATATTCATTGATCTTGAACTCTCAAAGTTTAACCATAAAGCTACCCAACATTAAATATAATAGGTGGTAAGAGGTATATGAAAATAGCTCCTTATCGAATACCAAGATCTACAAGCTCACGCCATTAGTAGCAAGCAATAGAATGGATCCAAGATCCAAACCCCGCCATCAAATCATCAAATTTAATCTCTAAGGATCGCATAAGTACATGAAGAAATCCAAAAGCGTAAAAAGAAACATAAACGAGGCCATCATTCTCCAAATTCATGCATAAATTGTAATCTCCTTCGTAACATAGCCTTTTTAAGATCTTCACTATTAATGCAAGGAAAGCTTAATGAAGCCAAGAAGTTTTTGTGAGAAAGGATCTAAGCTTGCTTTAAAAGAAAATAATAGGTTTAACCTTTCAAAACTTCAATCATCATTATCAAGTATAACAATAATAATAAAGCAAAGTTTCTAAACGGTGCACATAATTTCTAAACCGATAATACATACCGAACCACAAGCAACATTTTCAATTTGCATGAAAATTGTTCCAAAAAATAAGCGTCTTAATTAGAAACAATATCTTGTACTTGAGTGCATTAACCTATAGTTTGCTAAATATGTCACCTAAGATTATGATATTATCATTATCATGTGGAAAGAAGTCAATAGTTAGGCTAATAGCACAAGAGAATGTGATGCTTTGTCCTTCGTAAACACACCTCCCTCATGTAAATGAAGAAGTCTCGAGTTTAATCTCCTTCTTCCCAACTCAAGAAAAGATAAAGATAGAAATCACGGATACTTGAAAAGACCTAATTCTTGATGGTGATTCATCTAGTCGCTTAGAAATTACCTAAAATTGTATTCAAAGGAAACTAGTTATTACCATTAGCAGCTCTGCTATCTATGAGCTGGTCAGCAACACCAGAGGCCTTTGCCACTCGCCTAACCCACCAATCTGCAACAAATAAGCCCTTTAAAGCAATTTTTCTTCTTTTATCATATCAAATCGTAAAAGGGCGAAACCTACAAGAGTCTCAAATTCACCAACTTTGCCAAAAGACTCCAACACCGAGGCCTGTAATTGCAATGCTCATTGGAGCAAGCAACAAAAGCAAGTCCAAGAAATCATCAGACTAGAGTTGTACCAAAAGTTCCACAAAAATGTTGTTTTTGTTCATACATTTTCCTAAACGGTGCACATAATTTCTATCACTACAACTATATAGAGAAACTCACTCTGTTTCGCTACCCAAAATTTCACGCACATTCTAAAAAAGGAAATTTGCAGGAAAAAATAAGATATTAGTGAGAGAAATATACCTAATGAGCTCATTGAAGCCTTTAAACATTGAATTGTCAGCACATTGAAGCCTTTAAACATTCCAAATTATCATCATAATCATAATCATATATTGCATAACAAGAGTAGAACCTGCTCACCTACAAAACAACACAAGCTCGGCCTCAAACATGAATCCACCAGATAGGACATCTCCGCCTCCCGCACATCATCCACCCACCTCCACTGCTCTTGCTGTAGCCAAACTCCTCCCACAGCCAGCCTCCCCACCCTTCTTGCCGAGAAGACACCCTATTCCCCCACCAAACACCTTGAACTTGCTACTTCCATGAAACACCTATACATCTCCAACGGCATCCGCCCGCCTCCCCACCCAAGCTCTCCAAGTCCACCTCGATCAAGATTGTGGTGCACGAGCTCTACAACAGGTACGAGCTCTTCACCCGCCAACCATGTAAACTTTCCGATCACTCCCGGCTTAACCGCCCGCCGCTTCAAATGTCGAAAATATCCCCCACTGCCTCTCCGGGCCTCACCCACCGCATTGCCTTCTCCATATCCACAACCTCGCTTAAACATAGCCCATCATGACCTCCACGGCGACCCCACGTCGCAGGGTTAGGATGAAATCGAGATCAAGACGGGCTCTTGCCGCTTGAGGGTAAATTGACGAGAATTTTAGCCAATTACTCAAATCAAAAGGGTGAAATCGTCATCTTTAGGGTTTCGCCGTCGGAGTAATAGAGAACGGCAAGCTCGGTGAGGACGAGAACGACTGGGAGCCGTGGCGGGACCAAGCGGAGCCGAGCTGGGGTAGTGTTTTGTAGCGACCGATGAGGGGGTTGCATACGACGAGGGCTTTTTGGAAATTTTGAGGGGTTCGGGAGGTGTGGGAGGAGGCCCAGAGGTAGAGGAGGCCATTGGAGGAGGTGATAGGGTGGAGGTCGGCGAAGGGGAGGAAGGAGAGGGAGAATTTGAGCCACTGGTTGGCGGCGGGGTCGAAGGCGTGGAGGGTGAGGAGGGGGTGGCGATGGGAGGTCTTGAGGCGGCTTTAAGGGAGGATTCGAGCCACCGGTATAAACTTGTTTTTTTTTTTTTTTTTTATTTATGACATAGACTACGCTTTTATTAAAAACGCATACACTACGCCACGCCGTAGTCTATACCCACTATAGACTACGACATACACCACGCTTTTGTTGCGTAGTCTATACTCAAAAATTAGACATAGACTACGCCACCTAAAAGCGTAGTCTATAAGGTGTAGAGAAAAGTGGTTTTGTAGTAGTGTAAGAAGTAAATCTCTAACCTATTTCAAGATTTGAAGTGAAAATCAAAGTGAAAACCCACCCCAAACCTCAAACTTTCGGTCCATTCGGACCTTGTTCTTACGGGTTTTGATCTTCGATTTTTAGTTGATTCATGCTTAGATCTACCTATTATGAGTTATAATATGTTGAGAAATCAAAGAAAAACTCCCTCCTCAAACCTTATAGGTTTCGGCCATGATGGCCTAGTTCAAGAATTTCCGTTTTTCGATTTTTAGTTCATATACGTTTAGTTCTACCCTCTTTGATACGATTTATGCTTGATCCATGATTTAATTTGATATCTACATGAAAAACCTAAATTTTAGTGAAGAACCCTGACTATTATCTTGAAGATTTTTTAATGATTTCTTAAATTAAGCTTAGATTTATGTAATTAAAGATGTTTGAGCATGATTAGAGTCGAGTTTGAAAACAAAAATCGAACCCTTTGATTTTTCCTATGAGGACCGAAAATTAGGGCTATGATTTCAATATGTTTTGGCTTTGATTTGTTTAAATTAAGTTAGTATATATGTGATTATATATGCATGCTAGTCTTTGATGAAAGAAATTGAGTTTAATCCAACGATATGAAAAGCCCTAAAGTAAAGTGCTTATGTTATGTCGAGAACTTTTCATGTTGATTTTATTTGAGAAGTTTGATTTCAAAAGTATGATCTAGTATATTAAAATAGTCTATTTTGAATTATTGAGATTTTTCTATGCTTATACGAGAAATTTAGATTTCGTTAGTTCATGCTTTTACAAAGGATTTTGTGAGATTGATTTGATATTTAGAAATTTATTCCAAAATATAGATTTTTTTGATTATATTACTTGATTAAAGCTTACTTGATCAAAGTTCTCAAAGAAATTGATTAGAAAGATTTAATATTTTGTTATAGTAATATGATATTCCTTATGAATATAAGGAATTGAAAAGACAAATGTTCTTATAAAATACTTTCGTAAATAGTTGAATAGTTTAGTTTTGGGATGCATTGACCTAGCAGAGCATAGCTTAACCATATAGTATCGAGAGAGTTTTAGTAGAGGCTCAAGAGTTTAGACTCTTAGTTCCTCTTCCAAGATTCATTCCTCTTATCTCTTTTACGAAGCAAGCGCGGGCGGAGTAGAAATCAAGAAGGAAAAGCGTAAAGTTCCGAGTAAGCAAGTTACAGTGGGCTTTCTAAACTAAAATATGTTTATGCACAAGTTTATGATATTAAGCATGTGAATTTTATAAAGTTAATCGACTTGCTGTTTTTGAGCATATTGCATATTGCTATCTACGAGAGATTTACGATATCGCCCTATGCTAGACGAGCCGCTAGTAAGGGTTTGTGTACACAGTGGCCTTTGCCGAGGTGTTTGAGAAGGAGGCCTACTTACCAACACAAGAGTGTAGATATGGTGTTTATTTAAGATTTGTCCGTCGACATGTTATGATTTGAATTGTTAGCACGTGCATTGATCATGAAGTAAGTAATTTCAAAGCATGATTCATAGGATATTTCTTAAACCCCATGAATCTAAGAAAGTGGCAAGTTGATTATATAGCTCTAGAGCATGTTTCAGATTGTTTTGCAATTGCCCAATGAGTGAATCAGTACCACGCCTCGCATGTATTTCTAAATGTGCAGTAGTCTGGGAGATGACAATGGAGATTGAATGTCGAGCAAAGACATTGTGTCATGTCCTATAGTTTTGCCCGAGTTTATGTCTTCACACATAAACTCGCCTACCTTTTGTCGCCAAATAGTCCTAATAATGATGGGTTTGAATATTTCATAACAAGTATGAATTTGTGCTAAAGATTGTGATAACAGCTTTGCTACAGATTTAATTTATATTCTACTTGATCATTAGGTTAATCACGGGTTCATCGACTCGCCTCTTTGAAAAGGAAAATTTTTATTTGAAAGTCATATGATTCGACGTGTTATGATATCGGGTTCATGGGTTAGACATTTGATAAGTGATTTCAACTTGAGTCAAGAATTTTTGCACTCGCTTGCTAAATAGCGATTTAATATTGTTTAACTTTTGATTATCAATTCACGATAAGTTTAGAGACTCGTTTTCTTGGAATTTAATTTAATCATATCTACGAGTCTTTCAAAATAGTTGGTCATCCCTTTCTCTTCACCCTTCGCACTTCTGTTAGTCGGTTAATCCAAGAGTAGATAGATCGGGTGTGATAGAATGGTATCGAGCGTATGTTCGCCCGATCCCGTGAGTCTTTTAGTCTAACCCATTTATCTTAAATCATGTGAGCTCAAAGATTTCAATCCCGCCATCTTCAAAGACCATCGGTACAAGTATTTGATTCTTGTATATGAGTTTAGAATTCTTCAAAGATTGCTTATGGCTTTGAGATCTTTATATGCTTAGTATTGTATGCCATGAGTTGTTTATGCATGCGATGTGATTAGCATTTTGAGATGGGAAATGAGACATGCCGATGAGATTGTCCTGATGTTTAAGCTGCGGTTATTATTTTAGGATGCCAGAGATGCGGGATACGCCACATGAGAGCTCTAGTGTTAGTTCGCTTCGGACGGACGATGCGGACAGATTATACAAGCTTCTGCCAGAGCAGTACGCAAACTTCTCGGAATTTCTAGTGGAATTCTGCTGGAACTGGTTTCTGATTAGGCAGCACGGGGTTAACGGATTTGATGCAATACTGCTTGATTCGGTCTCACAAAGACAATCGAAAGGTTGGGCTTCTTCCAAAGGTTTCGATTACATCGACTTTTCTACGCATCCAGTAGAGTCGGGATTTCGCTGATTCCATGCTCTCATTCGAGCACGTAATCGTGACCATCAAGGTCCACCCCTGTGATTATCCTTCTCTCGCCGCTTTTATTCTCTCATTTGTCGCCTCTTTTTGAGAGCACTATGCGAGGCGGGGTGATCCTTCTTATCACCGCTATTGTTGAGCCATCCTCCGTTATACCGACCCGAGATTTGACGAGCCTATGTTGACCGATCATATTCCTTTAGTCCCCACATTGTTGAGCTCGCCGATTCTCCTTATTGATGGACTCGTATATCCATCAGAGTCCTAATAATTCATATTTATATCCTGCATTTGATCCGTAGATCAATGATATGCTTCTTGATGAAACTGTTCCTTTTTCCTATCCAGATCCGGTAATGCCGGAAATGAATGAGGATCTATTAGAGCCATCGGTCGTTTTTTAGTCACCTTCCGTCCGATTTGTTTTGATAATCCAAAGGTTTTTCGTAATGGCCCCAGCAGCTCGCTTTACAAGTAACTCGCTGCTCTTACCCAATTCACTCGATTCCTCCCGATACTATTGTTATAGCTTCCGAGTCCCACCAATTTCAAATTGATATTCCAAGATGTTTTCATGAGATACATATATTTCAAGAGTCACCTCCTCCGCCGATGAGGGGACTAGTTCTTCTAGACCATCGTCTCTCTAGATCATATCAATATGAACCCAACATATCAATCATGGTAAATGCAAGTCAATATCTCCCATCAAGGAAATGTCTTTGTTCTCGACCCTACATTCTACATCCCGAGTATAAAGTAATTTAGCATGCCAATAACCCCAAAGCTCCTAAATCACCAGTGCCTGACTACAATGAAGAAGGTATAGAGCCTTTGCAGTTTGCAGCACCGAGACACGGCAACCCTGAGTGGGAAGATGAGATCGATCGCTACCTTGATGAAGAAACAGCGACTAGTGGAACCGATGTAGAGATGGACATTTCCAGAGATGATGAGCCTGGTCCCAGCAGCAGTTATTAGTTGTAGATTTTGCATGAGATAGTACGATGTTGTTAGTATGATGATGTATAGTAGTAGTGATGTATAGTAGTTGTAGTAGCTGTTTATCGATGTTTAGATATGTGATATGTATGTGGATAGTCCGTAGAGATGCTATATAGATGAAGCATCACCATAGCCCAGACCCTCTTATGGCAATTTTTCTCCCCTTTTGTTAAAAGTCCTCAATGAGGCAATTTTCCAGAATATATATATAAAATGAATATTTCAGCAGTGAGCTTTGCAACTCTTTACTTGTGATGAGTGTTTTATCAACAAACCGATTTGTTTAAATTCGCAATTTTTTAAATTGTTATGAAATATAAATTGTTTCCTTTGATTCGACATTTAATTCTTAAATTCTTTCAGTATGCCAAGAAGACGTCAAAACCCGATACCTGAAGAAGAGACTCAAGAGAGTCAGCCAACACCTCAGAACTCACCAAATCAATCACCTCCCCGTTTTGATCGCAAGATTTCCGAACTTTTTCTCCGCCAAAACCCACCCACTTTTAATGGATCTGGTGATCCATCAGAAGCTGAAGAATGGGTCAGGGCTATGGACCGTATTTTCCGATTCTTGGAATGTTCTGATCGAGAATGTATGCTATGTATCTCCTTTCAGTTAAAGGGATCTGTAGATTATTGGTGGGAATCTCGCCAGAGAACCTTCATGCCAGAGCAACTAGATGTTTTCACGTGGGAGCGTTTCAAGGAAGAACTCTTGGCTAAGTATATTCCACGCAGCTACCGCAGACAGAAAGAGATCGAGTTCACTAACCTTAAGCAAAGGAAGAACACTGTAGCTGAATATGATAGAGAGCTTTGCAAGTTGGCTCGATATGCTCCTTATAAGGTCGATACTGATGAGAAGATGGCCGAATTATTTCGCTCTGGTCTCATCAAGAAATGAGAATAGTATTGGCAAGCCAACCTCCGATGTCTTATGCGAGACTTTAAATCGGGCGCTGATATGGAAATGAAAATGCGCCCCGAGAAGATTACATCCGATCCGCCCAAAGATCCACCCGTAATCCTAACCCGTCAAAAATAATGCCGATCGATCGAAGGTTGGGAATAAAAGAAGATGGGAGAATAAAATTTTCCGAACAAGAAGCGGCGTAAATCGGGACAATCCTCCAAAAGTCAATCTCGACCCTCATTTCAAGGCCAATCCCGCTTTCCCAAGTCAAGCTAGACTTGTATGTCAGAGATGTAATCGAGCACACTCTGGTGTTTGTAAATGGGGAAGTAACAGTTGTTACAACTGTGGTCAAGTGGGCCACTATGCTAACAACTGTCCGAACAAACATAAGGCTTCGTGAAGTGGATCCGATCAAATCCTTCCCAAGACTCAATCTATGAAAGCTATGACAACCTATCCTCGCTGTTGCTACTGGTGATTTCTCGATCCCGATAGCTCAAATTCCAATGACTCAGAGCAACCACCTCGTGTTCAACCAAGACAAGAAGTTCAACCACAAACCCAAAGATCGATAACCTTTGCCCTAAACCGTAAATCAAGCGATAAGGAAGGTGACGCTTAACCGGTATGGAATTTTAAGAGATGTACCATCATAATTTTTTCGATCTCGAGTCAGATTCCTTTATTTATTCAAGATGCGAGAAACTCTTGAAGTTCCAAAGAAACGATCCGATCTTGATATAAGAGTCCTTACGCCATTAGCGTGTCGATAGAATCACACATGAGTGCCTCTAACTTAGAATTCAATTAGGTCCTCTCAAGTTTAGAGCGAGAATCTTTGCGTCTTTTGCCAATGTGGGACGTGGATATAATTTTAGGAATGAATTGGCTAACCCAGAACTTAGCAATGATTTGTTGCGAAAGTCGTGAGATTTCATTCCAACCACCAGGCAAAGAATCAACCTGTTTTTACGGGATAGATGAAAGGCATAAGAGAGTGCCTATCATTTCAGCCTTACAAGCGGAAAAGCTGCTAAAACAAGAAGAAGCACACACTTAAATAGTGTATTTGGCTGGAAAGGATGAAGTCGAAAGAAAAGTAAAAGATGTCCCAGTCGTGAGAGAATTTCCAGATGTTTTTCCAGAATCCTTACCTGGATTACCACCGGATAGACAATTAGAGTTCTCTATCGATTTATAACCTGGGTCAGCCCCAATTTCTAAGGCACCATATCGAATGGCGCCAAAACAACTCCAAGAATTGAAAATACAATTCCAAGAACTATTAGATTTGGTATTTATCCGACCGAGCGTATCTCCGTGGGGAGCACCGGTATTGTTCGTTAAGAAAAAGGATGGCACCTTGAGAATGTGCATTGACTACAGAGAATTAAATAAGTTGACCTTGAAGAATAAGTATCCATTACCAAGGATAGATTATCTGTTTGATCAGTTAAAGGGAGCAGTTGTTTTCTCGAAAATCGATTTGAGATCAGGATATCATCAGTTAAAGATTAAACAAGAAGATGTACCGAAGACTGCTTTCCGAACTCGGTACGGTCATTATGAATTTACCGTAATGCCTTTCGGTCTAACCAATGCTCCAGCCGTGTTCATGGATCTAATGAACCGTATTTTTCATGAATACCTAGATAAGTTTTTTTGGTCTTTATTGACGACATTCTTGTGTATTCGAAAACAAAGAAAGAACACGAAACTCATTTGAGAATCGCCCGATACAATGAGGACCGAGAAGTTGTACGCCAAGTTCGAGAAGTGCGAGTTTGGCTACGAAGTGAATTTCTTGGTCATATCGTCTCAAAGAAGGAATCGAGGTGGATCCCGTAAAGTTCAAGTTGTGCGCGATTGAAATCGCCGACAACACCGAATGAAATTCGAGTTTTCTTGGTCCTGCTGGTTATTACCAAGATTTATCGAAGGATTCTCAAGATTGCTAGACCAATGACGCAATTACTTCTAAGGAGTAAAATTTCAATGGACCATAGAGTGCGAGAAAAGTTTTCAAGAATTGAAAGACAAGTTGACCGCAGCCTCCAGTCTTACGATGACTGAGCCCGATAAAGAGTTTACGTTGTATACAGTATGCTTCAAGCAACGGGCTAGATGTGTACTCATCTTTGAAGGTAGGGTGATTTCTTATGCTTCAAGACGCCTAAGACCGCATGAATTTAATTACCCTACCCATGACCTAGAACTAGCAAATGTGGTCCATGCGTTGAAGATTTGGAGACATTATCTATATGGATCAAAATGAAATCTTCACCGACCACAAGAGTTTTAAATACTTCTTTGAGCAAAAGGATTTTAATACGCGTCCAAAGAAGATGGCTAGAGCTAGTCAAAGACTACGATTGCGAGATCAAATATCACCCGTGATAAGCGAATGTGGTCGCCGACGCTTAGCAAAGAAGAACCGACTAATCGGCATCTGCTCTTTCATAACGAAGAGCTAGTCAAGGAGTTCGAAAATGAACTTAGAAGTGGTGTTACCACCAAACCACTCAAAGTATCATCGCAACTCCCGCTCTAGAACTCGATTCGAGAAATCTAATTGTTCAAACTCAACGCCAAGTTGAACAATTAGAAAAGTTAAGTCGAAAGTAAGAACCGAAGGATCAACAGAGTACCATGAGGCAAGAGATAATGCCCTCATGCTTGGGAATGTAATATGTGTACCCAATAATAAGAAATTAAAGGAAGAGATTCTCAGGAGGCACACAACACGCCTTATACCGCTTCACCCAGAAGTAAGAAGATGTATAGAGATCTCAAACAAAATTTTGTGTGGGTAGGTATGAAAGCAGACATATCGTCATTCGTCGAGAAGTGTTTGGCGTACAACAAGTCAAGGCGCTACACCGAGACCACATGGAAAACTACAACCTCTCGACATTCCCCGAGTGGAATGGGACCATGTTGCCATGGATTTCATCACCAGACACCCAAGTCCAAGCGTGAAATACAAATATTTGGGTAATCATAGATCGATTGACCAAAAGTGCTCATTTTATCCCAATTCTCGCGACATATGGAGCCGATAAGCTAGCCTGATTTATGTACGTGAGATCGCACGATCGCATGGAGTTCCCGTGTCAATCACTCGTATGTAGATTCCAAATTCACCGCGATTTTGGACAAGTTTCTAAAGAGAAATGGGCACCTAGTTGAAGTTCAAGATGCCTTCCATCCACGCATCGATGGATGCATGTAAAGAACCATTCGATTCTAGAAGATATGATCGTAACCATTGTCTTAGATCGAGGAGAACAATGGGAGCAAGTTGCCTTTAATTGAATTTGCTTACAATAATAGCTACCAAGCAACCATCAAAATGGCACCCTATGAAGCATTGTATGGTAAGAAATGTCGATCTCCTCAGATTGGGATGAAGTCGAGAGAAGATAATTCTCGCACGTACAATCAAGAGATGATTAATATTATACGCCAAATTAAGAAGAGAATTCAAGAAGCACAAAATCACAAAAGTCTTATGCGATATGCGACGAACCTATTTGAAATTCGAAATCGAGATAAGGTATTCTTTAAAGTTTCACCTACAAAAGGAGTGCACGGTGTTCGAATTAAAGGAAAACTCAAGCCGAGATTTATCTGACCATATGCGATTTTAGAAAGATCGGGCCTGCTATGCAAAGTTTGTCGTTACCACCCAATTTTGGTAACGCTTATAAAGTATTTCACGATCTCGCTTAAGAAAATACGCTCACGAACCGAACCATGTTCTCCATCAAGAAGATATAGTTCCCGAGTCCGACCTAAGCTATGAAGAAAAGCTTTAACGCATTCTAGATCGAAAGAATCAACAACTAAGGAACAAATCGATTCCTTTAGTTAAGATTCTATGGAACATCATGGCCTAGAAGAAGCGACTTGGGAATTAGAAGAGAAGATGAAAGAGATGTACCTTAGCTATTTATTTGAGGTACTAAATTTCGAGGACTAAATTTTTGTAAGGGTGAAAATGTAATACCCCGTAGTTTCATAACTCGATTAAGTTTAAGTACGTAATTAATTAGAAATTAATTACGTGAGTGACTAGGAACAATGCATCCACGTATAAAATTTCATAAAGTTTTAAACTCAAAGATTTATTTTAGAATCTTACGCTTAATCGAAAACGATAAATCTTTCAATCAGTATTTTATCTCAGCGTTTAATTTGAAAAAGTGATTTATGAAAGTTTCGATTCGATACAAATTTCTATATTTCTAATTTCATTATATTGATTTTATAATTTCAAAAGATGCTTCATATTATTATTTTCAAACTTATGTTATAGTAAGAAAATTCTGTAACCATTGTTTATTAAAGAAGCTAAAGTAATAGCTTATGTTGGAAGCTATTTAAAAGCTTATTCTAGAAGTTTCTTAATAGCTTGGAAAGGAAGACTTCAATAGTATTAAGACCTTATATATATATTAGTTCTCAAAGAAGGCTTCATTTTCCTCCATTCACCACCAAAAATTTCGAAACACACACACTTCACACACACGAGAATTCTCTCTTCCAAAATCGAGATTTCAAGCTTCCAATCTTCATCAACTTCGTAGATCTACGTCCTAAGAAGGTAAATCTCTAACCTATTTCAAGATTTGAAGTGAAAATCAAAGTGAAAACCCACCCCAAACCCTCAAAACTTTCGGTCCATTTGGACCTTGTTCTACGGGTTTTGATCTTCGATTTTAGTCGATTCATGCTTAGATCTACCTATTATGAGTTATAATATGTTGAGAAATCAAAGAAAACTCCTCCTCAAACCTTATAGGTTTCGCCAGATGGCCTAGTTCAAGAATTTCCGATTTTTAGTTCATATATGCTTTAGATCTACCCTCTTTGATACGATTTATGCTTGATCCAAGATTTAATTTGATATCTACATGAAAACCTAAATTTTAGTGAAGAACCCTAACTATTATCTTGAAGATTTGTTAATGATTTCTTAAATTAAGCTTAGATTTATGTAATTAAAGATGTTTGAGCATGATTAGAGTCGAGTTTGAAAACAAAAATCGAACCTTTGATTTTTCCTATGAGGAACTAAAATTAGGGCTATGATTTCAATATGTTTTGGCTTTGATTTGTTTAAATTAAGTTAGTATATATGTGATTATATATGCATGCTAGTCTTTAATGAAAGAAATTGAGTTTAATCCAACGATATGAAAAGCCCTAAAGTAAAGTGCTTATGTTATGTCGAGAACTTTTCATGTTGATTTTATTTGAGAAGTTTGATTTCAAAAGTATGATCTAGTATATTAAAATAGTCTATTTTGAATTATTGAGATTTTTCTATGCTTATACGAGAAATTTAGATTTCGTTAGTTTATGCTTTTACAAAGGATTTTGTGAGATTGATTTGATATTTAGAAATTTATTCCAAAATATAGATTCTTATGATTATATTACTGATTAAAGCATACTTGATCAAAGTTCTCAAAGAAATTGATTAGAAAGGTTTAATATTTTGTTATAGTAATATGATATTCCTTATGAATATAAGGAATTGAAAAGACTAATGTTCTTATAAAATACTTTCGTAAATAGTTGAATAGTTTAGTTTTGGGATGCATTGACCTAGCAGAGCTTAGCTTAACCATAGAGTATCGAGAGAGTTTTAGTAGAGGCTCAAGAGTTTAGACTCTTAGTTCCTCTTTCCAGTATTCATTCCTCTTATCTCTTTTTAAGGAGCATGCGGAAGCGGAGTAGAAATCAAGAAGGGAAAAGCAGAAAGTTCCGAGTAAGCAAGTTACAGGTGGGCTTTCTAAACTAAAATATGTTTATGCACAAGTTTATGATATTAAGCATGTGAATTTTTATAAAGTTAATTGACTTGCCTGTTTTTGAGCATATTGCATATTGCCTATCTACGAGAGATTTACGATATCGCCCTATGCTGACGCGAGTTGCTAGTAAGGGTTTGTGTACACAGTGGCCTTTGGCCAAGGTTTTGAGAAGGAGGCATACTTCTCAACATAAGAATCTTGTAGATATGGTGTTTATTTAAGATTTGTCTCGCAGACAAGTTATGATTTGAATTGTTAGCACGCAGCATTGATCATGAAGTAAGTAATTTCTCAAAGCATGATTGATAGGATATTTCTTAAAACCCATGAATCTAAGAAAGTGGCAAGTTGATTATATAGCTCTAAGAGCATGTTTCAGCTTGTTTTGGCAATTTCCCACCGAGTGCATCAAGTACTCATGCCCCGCATGTATTTCTAAACGTGCAGCATCATGGGAGATGACAATGGAGATTGAATGTCGAGCTAAGACTTTGTGTCATGTCCTATAGCTTGCCGAGTTTATGTCTTCACACATAAACTCGCCTACCTTTTGTCGCCAAATAGTCCGAATAATGACGGGTTTTGAATATTTCATAACAAGTATGAATTTGTGCTAAAGATTGTGATAACAGCCATAAACAGATTTAATTTATATTCTACTTGATCATTAGGTTAATCACAGTTCATTGACTCGCCTCTCTTGAAAAGGAAAATTTTTATTTGAAAGTCATATGATTCTGACGTGTTATGAGACCTGGTTCGATGGGTTAGACATTTGGTAAGTGATTTCAACTCGGTCAAGAAAATTTGCACTCGCATAAATAGCGATTTAATATTGTTTAACTTTTGATTATCAATTCACGATAAGTTTAGAGACTCGCTTTTCGAATTTAATTTAATCATATCTACGAGTCTTTCAAAATAGTTGGTCATCCCTTTCTTCACCCGTCGCTTCTTCTGTTAGTCGGTTAATCCAAGAGTAGATAGATCGGGTGTGTGAGAATGGTATCGAGCGCTTGTTCGCTCTAGTCCCGTGAGTCTTTTGAGTCTAACCCATTTATCTTAAATCATGTGAGCTCAAGATTTCAATCCCGCCATCTCCAAAGACCATCAGTACAAGTATATGATTCTTGTATATGAGTTTAGAATTCTTCAAGATTGCTTATGGCTTTTGAGATCTTTATATGCTTAGTATTGTATGCCATGAGTTGTTTATGCATGCGATGTGATTAGCATTTTGAGATGGGAAATGAGACATGCCGATGAGATTGTCCTGATGTTTAAACTGCGGTTATTATTTTAGGATGCCAGAGATGCGGGATACGCCACATGAGAGCTCTAGTGTTAGGTCGTTTGCACCGGACGACAGACAGATTCTCACGAAGCTCGCCAGAGCAAGACGTAAACTTCTCGAATTTCTAGAGGAATTCACCGAACCGGTTTCGATTAGGCAGACGGGGTTAACGGATTTGATGCAATACTTCGTTTGATTCGGGTCTTGCCAGCACACTGGCAAGGTTGGGCTACTTCCAGTGCTCTTGATTACATTGACTTTTCTAAAGATCCAGTAGAGTCGGGATTTCGTTGATTCCATGCTCTCATTCGAGCACGTAATCGTGACCATCAAGGTCCACCCCGTGTGATTATCCTCCTCTCGAGCGTTTTTATTCTCTCATTCGTCGCCTCTTTTAGAGCACTATGTGAGCGTGGTGATCCTTCTTATCACCGCTATTGTTGAGCCATCCTCTTTTATACCGACTCCGAGATTTGATGAGCCTATGTTGACTTATCATATTCCTTTAGTCCCTGACATTGTTGAGCCTGCTGATTCTCCTTTATTGATGGACTCAGATATCCATCAGAGTCCTAATAATTCATATTTATATCCTGCATTTGATCCGTGGATCAATGATATGCTTCTTGATGAAACTGTTCCTTTTTCCTATCCAGATCCGGTAATGCCGGAAATGAATGAGGATCTATTAGAGCCATCGGTCGTTTTTTAGTCACATTCTCGTCCGATTTGTTTTGATAATCCAGTGCCTTTTTAGAATGGCCCCAGCTTTCTTTTCAAGTAACTCACTGCTCTTACCCAATTCACTCGCCTCCCGATACTATTGTTATAGCTTCCGAGTCCCAATAATTTCAAACCGATATTCCAAGATGTTTTCGTGAGATCCATATATTTCAAGAGTCACCTCCTCCTGCGATGAGGGACTAGTTCTTCTAAACCATCGTGTCTCTCTAGATCGTATCAATATGAACCCGAACATATTGAATCATGGTAAATGCAAGTCAATATCTCCCGCGGTGAAATGTCTTTGTTCGACCCCACATTCTACATCCCGAGTATAAAGTAATTTCGCATGCCAATAACCCCAAAGCTCCTAAATCACCAAAGGTTCGACTACAATGAAGAAGATATAAAGCCTTTACGGTTTGCAAGACCGAGACACGGCAACCCCGAGTGGGAAGATGAGATCGATCGCTACCTTGATGAAGAAACAACTAGTGGAACCGATGTAGAGATGGACATTTCCGAGATGATGAGCCTGGTCCCAAAGAAGAAGTTATTAGTTGTAGATTTTGCATGAGATAGTACGATGTTGTTAGTATGATGATGTATAGTAGTAGTGATGTATAGTAGTTGTAGTAGCGTTTATCGATGTTTAGATATGTGATATGTATGTGGATAGTCCGTAGAGATGCTATATAGACGAAGCATCACCATAGCCTGCACCTCTTATGGCAATTTTTCTCCCTTTGTTAAAAGTCCTCAATGACGCAATTTTCCGTAATATATATATAAATGAATATTTCAAGGTGTGAGCTTTGCAACTCTTTTACTTGTGATGAGTGTTTTATCAACAAACCGATTTGTTTAAATTCTGAAAATTTTTAAATTGTTATGAAATATAAATTGTTTCCTTTGATTCGCATTTAATTCTTAAATTCTTCAAGATGCCAAGAAGACGCCAAACCCGACACAAGAAGAGACTCAAGAGAGTCACCAACACCTCGTAACTCACCAAATCAATCACCTCCCGCTTTGATCGCAAGATTTCGAACTTTTTCTCCGCCAAACCCACCCACTTTTAATGGATCCGTGATCCATCGTAAGGTCAAGAACGGGTCGCTATGGACCGTATTTTCGATTCTTGGAATGTTCTCGATCGAGAATGTATGCTATGTATCTCCTTTCGCTTAAAGGGATCTCGCAGACATTGGTGGAATCTCGCCAGAGAACCTTCACGCCGTAGCAACTAGATGTTTTCACGTGGGGCGCTTCAGGAAGAACTCTTGGCTAAGTATATTCCACGCAGCTACCGCAGTATGAGAAAGAGATCGAGTTCACTAACCTTAAGCAAGGAAGAAGATCAGAGTGAATATGATAGTGAGTTTTGCAAGTTGGCCCGATATGCTCCTTATAAGGTCGATCATCGATGAGAAGATGGCTGAATTATTTCACTCGTCTACATCAAGAAATGAGAATAGTATCGGCAAGCCAACCTCCGATGTCTTATGCGAGACTTTAAATCGGGCGCTTTATATGGAAATGGAAATGCCCTAAGAAGATTACATCGATCCGCCCAAAGATCCACCCGTAATCCTAACCCGTCAAAATAATGTCGATCGATCGGAAGGTTGGGAATAAAAGAAGACGGAGAATAAAATTTTCCGAACAAGAAGAAGGGCGTAAATCGGGACAATCCTCCCAAAGTCAATCTTGACCTCATTTCGCGCCAACCCCGCTTTTCCCAAGTCAAGCTAGACTTTATGTCGAGATGTAATCGAGCACACTCGTGTTTGTAACGTGGCAATGCTGATTGTTACAATCGTGGTCAAGTGGGCCACTATGCTAACAACCGTCCGAACAAACATAAGGCGCCGTGAAGTGGATCCAGATCAATCTATGAAAGCTATGACAACCTATCCTCGCTGTTGACATGTGTGATTTCTCGGATCCCTGAGCTCAAATTCCAATGACTTTGCAAAGAACCACCTCGTGTTCAACCAAGACAAAGAAGTTCAACCACAAACCCAAAGATCGAGAACCTTTGCCCTAAACCGTAAATCAAGAGATAAGAAGGGACAAGAATCTGGTATGGGAATTTTAAGAGATGTACACGCATAATTTTTTCGATCACTGGAGTCAGATTCCTTTATTTCTTCAAAGATGCGTAGAAACTCTCGAATCGGAAGTAAAACGATCCGATCTTGATATAAGAGTCCTTACGCCATTAGCGTAAGAGATAGAATCACACATGAGTGCCCTACCTTAGAATTCAATTAGGTCCTCTCAAGTTGAGAGCGTAATCTTTGCATCTTTTGCCAATGCGGGACGTGGATATAATTTTAGGAATGAATTTGTTAACCTGAAACTCGCAACGATTCGCTATGAAAGTCGTGAGATTTCATTCCAACCACCGTGCAAAGAATCAACCTGCTTTTACGGATAGATGAAAGGCATAAGAGAGTGCTCATCATTTCAAATTTACAATGGAAAAGTCGCTAAGACAAGAAGAAGACGCAATTACATATTGTATTTGGCCGAAAGGACGAAGTCGAAAGAAAAGTAAAAGATTTCCAACGTGAGAGAATTTCCGATGTTTTTCCGTAATCCTTACCGATTACCACCGATAGACAATTAGTGTTCTCTATCGATTTAGAACCCGGTCACCCCATTTCTAAGGCACCATATCGAATGGCGCCAAAAGAACTCCAAGAATTAAAAATACAATTCCAAGAACTATTGGATTTGGGATTTATCCGACCGAGCGATCTCCGTGGGGATCACCTATTGTTCGTTAAGAAAAGGATGGCACCTGAGAATGTGCATGACTACGAGAATTAAATAAGTCGACCTCAAGAATAAGTATCCATTACCAAGGATAGATGATCCGCTTGATCGCTAATGGGAGCAGGAGTTTTCTCGTTAATCGATTTGAGATCGTGATATCATCGCTAAAGATTAAACAAGAAGATGTATCAAGACCGCCAACTCGAAGACGTCATTATGAATTTACCGTAATACCTTTCGGTTCAACCAATGCTCCAGCCGTGTTCATGGATCTAATGAATCGTATTTTTCACTTAATACCTAGATAAGTTTGTTTTGTCTTTATCGACTACATTCTTGTGTGTTCGAAACAAAGAAAGAACACGAAACTCATTTGAGAATCGCCCGGATACATTGAGGACCGAGAAGTTGTACGCCAAGTTTAGCAAGTGCGAAGTTTTGGCTACTAGACGAGAATTTCCTTGGTCATATCGCCTCGCAGAAGGAATCAAGGTGATCCTCGCAAAGTTCAAGTCAGCGCGATTGAAATCATCGACAACACCGAATGAAATTGGAGTTTTCGGTCACTCGGTCTGGTTATTACCAAGATTTATCAAGATTCTCAAGATTGCTGACTAATGACGCAATTACTACCAAGGGAGTAAAATTTCAATGGACCATAGTGTAGTAGAAAAGTTTTCAAGAATTGAAAGACAAGTTGATCGCAGCCCAAACATAACAAGACCGAGCCCGATAAAGAGTTTACGTTGTATACTGACGCTTCAAGGAACAAAGCTGATGTACTCATGCGCAGAAGGTAGGGTGATTTTTATGCTTCAAGACAGCTAAGACCGCATGAATTTAATTACCCTACCCATGACCTAGAACTAGCAAATGTGGTCCATGCGTTGAAGATTTGGAGACATTATCTATATGGATCAAAATGTGAAATCTTCACCGACCAAAAGAGTTTTAAATACTTTTCGAGCAAAAGGATCTTAATATGCGCCAAAGAAGATGGCTAGAGCTAGTCAAAGATCACGATTATGTAGATCAAATATCACCCAGAAAAGCGAATGGTCACGACGACAAGGGTGAAGAACCGCACTCAACCGGCATCTGCTTATGCGTAATCGAAGAGCTAGTCAAGGAGTTCGGGAAAATGAACTTAGAAGTGTTACCACCAAACCACTCAAAGTATCATTGCAACTCTTGTTCTAAAACCTGATTTGAGAAATCGAATTGTTCAAACTCAACGCCAAGATGAACAATTAGAAAAGTTAAGGCCGAAAGTAAGAACCGAAGGATCAACAGAGTACCATGAGGCAAGAGATAATGCCCTCATGCTTGGGAAATGTAATATGTGTACCCAATAATAAGAAATTAAAGGAAGAGATTCAAGCGAGGCACACAACACGCCTTATACCGCTAACCTGTGAAGTACGAAGATGTATAGAGATCTCAAACGAAATTTTGTGTGGGTAGGTATGAACAGACATATCGTCATTCGTCGAGAAGTGTTTGGCATGCACAAGTCAAGGCGCCACACCAGACCACATGGAAAACTAAAACCTCTCGACATTCCCCGAGTGGAAATGGACAATGTTGCCATGGATTTCATCACCGACACCCAAGTCCAAGCGTGGAAATACAGTCATTTGGGTAATCATAGATCGATTGACCAAAAGTGCTCATTTTATCCCAATTCCCGTGATATATGGAGCTGATAAGCTAGCCTGTGTTTATGTACGTGAGATCGACGATCGCATGGAGTTCCCCGTGTCAATCACCCGACATGAGATTCCAAGTTCACCTCGCGATTTTTGACAAGTTTCCAAAGAGAAATGGGCACCAGCTGAATTTCAAGACAGCCTTCCATCCACGCATCGATGGATGTATGTAAAGAACCATTCAGATTCTAGAAGATATGATCGTAACCATTGTTTTAGATCGAGGAGAACAATGGGAGCAAGCGTTGCCTTTAATTGAATTTGCTTACAATAATAGCTACCAAGCAACCATCAAATGGCACCGATGAAGCATTGTATGGTAAGAAATGTCGATCTCCTCAGATTGGGATGAAGTCGAGAGAAGAGAATTCTCGCACGTACAAGCAAGAGATGATTAATATCATACGCCAAATTAAGAAGAGAATTCAAGAAGCACAAGATCGTCAAAAGTCTTATGCAGATATGCGACGAACCGATTTGAAATTCGAAATCGGAGATAAGGTAGAATGGAATCTCACAAATGAAGATTCTAGGTCCTCAAACCACAAAGAGTAATCGAACAAAGAAAAACAACGGCTGAGGATGAATAATAAAAATAAGATAATCAAGATCCAATACGACATTGATCTGATATCACAGGTTAAACTAATTTTACAATGAATGTAAGAACTCAAACATGCTTTCACCAAAATAAAATCTTTGGTTCGTTAGGGTCGAAAGCATGACTTATCAATAACTTCGAAGCATTTTATACAATATTAGATCTAACAAAATAATTCTGGACATTCAAAAGAAATCCTTGTTCACGCAATCATTTCTATAAATCCTTGTTCATAGAAGCAAGTCGACATCATAAAAGAAATGGCAAGATCCCAACAACGAAATGAAACCGCTATCCGGCAAATATCAAAACACAAACAAGCAAAGGCCAAAGTTCGCAACAAGAAGTGGCCGAGAATCATGTATGATGACATAAGACTCAAGCAAACAAAACATGACAACGATATATTAACAACCTCATCACGAGACAAAACATCTAGAGAAGCTCTCGCACAACATTCGATTCCAAGATCCTTCTCGAGCTCATCCTCGCACATTTAGAAATATATGCATGTGAGTACTAGATGCACTCAGCTGGGTATATGACTAAAATATTAGAAACATTGCTCTTAGAGCTATAAGATTGACTTGACATAACATTTTGCAACACACGTAAGTTTTCGCTAAATAGCTCCTGCATGCTTCTGAAATAAACTTACTTGCTTTCATGCTCATATATTTATGATGCAACATTGAACATGCGTCTGCAGACATTATCACATTCTTTAACCATATTCATCAAGACTTCAGTGTCGAGAAGTAGTTCTCCTTCAAACACCGTGATCGACCATTTTACGCACGATCACTGTACACAAACCTCATCGGCAAATTATCCAAAGATATGGCCGATATCGCCCATCTCTCGTAGATAGGCAACATGCATCATGCATTATGCTCAAAACCTCGCAAGTCAACAACTTTTCATAAAATGCATATCATATCATTTTGTATGCAAAAGCATATCATTTCACATTTTTAGAAAGGATTTTACCCACCGCAACAATCACTCAAGTGGGCAGTACGTTCTGTCCTTCACTTCTTTCTTCTTTGAATTTGGCCCTTCATCAACATAGAATATCATATAAGCATACCAGGAGCCAAACAAGAAGATAAACTCTTTATCTTATCTAAGTCGTCAACACGACTATAACATTCTTGATATTCAAAACTCTATGGTCTATGAATACTTGGGTCATTGCATCCTCTAACATCTAAATATATAACAAGGCTTAACTAAGCCTCATATGACTAAACAAGCATAGATAACTCAACAACAATTTAAGCCATCTAATCTTAATCAAAAACCAACAACTCTTTACAAACATAGCTTATGACCAACGTGAAAATTCACTTAAAACATCATCTAACATAAACGAACCACTATAAATGCTCAACTATCATCAAAGATCATCAATCAATCATCAAAATCCAAAGATCAAAGCTTTAGCATTGAAAACTCAATTTGACGTCAAACTAAAAAATTTCATCTTTAAAATACGTCGGCCGAAAAATCCGAATAAATCATTTTAAGCTTTATTCATATCATAGAATCCAAATATGAAGTCAAAATGATCAAATATAATCAAAATCCAACCTTATGTAAGACATAGGGTTCGGCCATTTGGGGGTTTTGCATAGGTTCGATTTCAATCGTTTTTCTTGCTCAAAACATGTTTATATCTACCCAACAACACATATATGAAGGCATATCAAGCATATCAACAACATAAGTTAAAGATCTAGGCCTCCATATTTTTGAAAATTTCAAGAATTCCAAGGAATGAACTCATGCTCGAAAATTCAACATTAAACTACTCATAAAGCGATAGATCTAACATAATATCAAGAGATAATGGAACAAAACATGCTCCTTCAAACAAAATCAAGAGGACCGAAAATTTGAGCTTCAAAAGTTCATGATTTTGAATTTTGAAACCATAAATATGTTCTAGAGGTGAAGATTTACCTTTATCCAAGACGGATCATGAATTCAACTGCTAGATCTTCCTAGAAATGAGCTTGAATGATTTGAAAATGGAGGTGTATATATGTGTGTGTTTCAAAATTTTGAGAGAGAATGAAGATTGTAAAATGAAGTGCTTTGAAGCTTAAGCATATATATATATATATATATATATATATATATATATATATATATATATATATATATATATATATCATTTCTAACTATTCATTCTTCCGGGAGTTTATCGATTTTCTAGAAAATTCCATAGCTTATTATAAGTTTACTCTAGCTTATCTCATAAGCTTTGATTGTCATTTGGGCCTATTACAACGACATGCTAGCCCAATTTTTAGGATGTTATGTCCTCATTCAAAATATGTATAATGTATCCTCCAAATTAATAAATCAAAATAAATCGAATAGAAATATAGAAATTGCTAGCAAGTTGAAATTTTCATAAATCTTTTCTAAAATAAACATCATATTTTGACTATTAAAAGTATTTTTGGTCTCAAAATCAATTTGAGCAATTTGCTCTCGATCCGGTTTATTCAAAGAAACAAAGATATCAAAAGGGTAAAGACTAAATTCTACGACTCTGGATCAAGACTTATATGAACACATATCTTATCATATCAAGACTCTTAAATCTAGATCTTCTCATGCTAATAAAGACTTTAGAATCTTTTCTAAGATTCTATCTCGAATCTATCTCGCATTCTATCGGCCGATTCAAAGCTTAACATAAAAGCTTTTAACTTAAACAACTCTTCTTAAGGATGCAATGCCCTAGACACTTACGTAATTAATCTCAATTAATCACGTAACTAGTGCCCCGATTTATTATGGAACCGGGTGTTACATTCCACCCCTTAAAAGAAATTTCGTTCAAATTTAGTACCTTGCAAAAGCTCAGGTACTTTTCTCTTCTCGATCTTCTAGTTCCCATGTCGCTTCTTCTAAACCATGATGCTCCATCGACTTTAACTAAAGGAATTGATTTATTCCTTAGTTTTGTTCTTTTCGATCTAAGATGCATTACGGCTTCTCTTGTAGCTTAGATCTTATTCAGAACAATATTCTCTTGATGTATGATGTTTTAGATCAAACACATATTTTCGTAATCATGACACATGGAACACATTGTGGATATTGTCAAACTTGGAGGCAATACTATCTGAGCATCGACCCAATCTTCTCTAGAATCTCGCACGTCCAATGAATCTTGGTTCGAGCTTTCTTTGATTCCCAAGCGATGTATTCCTTTAGAAGGAGATACTTTCAAGAATACTTTGTCTCCAATCTAAGCTTAGCTCCGCACGCCTTTTATCCGTGCATAGGACTTTGACGATCTTGAGCTTCTGATTCTTTTCTTTATTTGTCGTACGCATTTAATATTTCTTCAATCGCTCGTCGAAGCACTTTTCTTTTCCAACTTCGCCCAAATAAAGCGTGGATCCACACTTTCACCATAGGGCTTCATAGAGGCCATATCAATCGTTGTTTGGTACCACTTGTTGTATGCATTCAATCAATGGTAGAATTTGTCCCATTGATCTCCTCGATCTAATATCACGCTCGATCATATCTTCTAGCCGCCTAAATGGTCCTTTGATCGACCATCTGCTTGCGATGAACGCAGATCGAATTCGCTTGCACCCATCACTTGTTGAGAACTCGCTCAAAATGAGATGTAAACTGAGTCTCGTTCGAGGTGATTAAGACGGTACTCCACGCAAACGCATTCATCTCGAACGATATCCGAGCTAACTTGTCACCCATACATACAGAGATCGACAAATGAGCACACTTCGTGAGTCGATCGATTATCACCCAAATAGTCAGATACCACGCTTTGATTTGGGTAAACCAACACGTAAATCCATGGCTATGTGATCTTATTTCCACCGAGAAATCTCCGTGATTGCAACTTACCATACGCCGAGCAAAGCTTTAATTTGTGACATGCTAAACATTATTCAACAAACAAGGCTATCTCGCTCATTCCTACCCACACAAACCTTTGCTTTAGATCTTGATACATCTTTGTGCTTCCCGGTGTGCGTGTAGGGCGGTTAGAGCTTCACCATAATCTCATTCTTTAAAATCATCATTGGGTACGCAAACTCGCTTCGAACATGATTGCATTATCCCGCACTTCATGATATTCTTCCGACTTTTCTGCTTTGATCTTAACTCGTAGCTTTTCTATCTATTGATCTTGTCTTTGAGCTTCCAATTCTTCTCAAATCGTAACGACAAGAGGCTATAATCTCTTTCGAGATTCAAGGTAGCACCACTTGCAAACTTATCTCTTCAAACTCTTGATCAACTCTTCTTGAGTAGGACTAATCCTAGCCGGATTCGCTTTTTCTACTCAAGCATCGCGACAACATTCGCTTCCAAGGAGATACTTGATATCACAATCATAATCTTTACCAACTTAAGCCATCTTCTTTGGCGATGTTCAAATCTTTCTACTCAAGAAATACTTGGCTCTGTGATCAAGAAGATCGCATACTGATCCATACAAAAGATGTCTCCAATTTTCGAGCATGTACATACCGCCAATTCTAGATCGTGTGTAGATATATGAGCTCGTAGGTTTCAACCGTCGAAACATAAGCTATCACTCTTCCTTCGCATCGACAATTCCTAGTCCACTTTTGATGCATCGATACGTAGTATACCCTTTGTCCGATTCTAGTATTGCCAAAACCGAGTCAGTAGTCAACTGCTCTTTAACTCTTGAAAACTTTCTTCACATTCTCGGGTCCATTGGGACTTAATTTTCAAGGTATTGAGTCATAATTCACAATCTTGGAGAATCCTTCTATAAACCTTCGTAATGTCCTGCTAAACCCAAGAAACTTCGAATCTGCTCATGTCGTTGGCGATTTCCAATCGCTGCATCGCTTAAACTCTAGCGGGTCGACTGATTCCATCTGTTGTAATGATATGTCCAAGGAAATTCACTTCCTTAGCTAAAACTCACATTTGCTAAACTTAGCAAACAATCGTCTATTCTCAACGTCAGAGAATGCTTCAACTATTCTTCGTGTTCTTGCTCGTCTTCGAGTACACGAGAATATCATCGATAAATACCAAAACAAATTTATCGAGATAATTGTGTAAAACACAATACATCATATCCATAAACACAACGGTGCATTTGTCAAGCCAAATGGCCTTACCACGAACTCGTAGGGCCATACCGCTCAAAAGTAGTCTGGCTATATCCTTCCGACGAATTTGATTGATGATATCCCGACTTAGTCAATCTTGAGAAAACATCGCACCTTTCACGATCGAACAAGTCATCGATCCTGTAAAGGATACCTATTCTTCAAGGTTAACTTGTTCAACTCTCTCGTAATCAATACACATCTTTAGAGTTTCATTCTTCTTTTCGACAACAGAATCAAGCGCCCCAAGGAGATATACTAGGTCAAGAAACCTAGGTCCAAAAGCTTTTGCAATTGGATATTTAACTCGCAATTCTTTGGGGCCATTCTATAAGGTGCTTTAAACAGCCGATTCCGGTTCTAACTCAATGGAAAACTCTAATTGTCCGTCTGAGGTAGCTCGTAATGTTTCGAAAACATCCCGAATTCTCTAACCACGTGATCTCCTACCTTCTTCTGATTTGACATCTACATTCAGATATACAAGGTAAGCACAATCTTCCTCGCTCTTCATCGCCTTCTGGCTGTGGGCTCGAGATCATAGGAACATCTTTTCTCTCAATACCACAAAACAAGAGTTCTCTTCCCCGGCTAAAACGCTTATTTCTCTTGCTCGCATCATATCGCTGCATAAGCGCGTCAACAATTCCATTCCTAATATAAGATCCATCGCCCTCATGTGCAACAATGTAGAGATCTCGCCTAAGCTTAGATCCTAGTTAGAAATCTAGGTTAGAACACACATGCATGATAACGTAGCTCCACCCAACGGTAAGCACATTTAAATCTTGTGCGGCACGTTGAGCTTAAAACATCTACACATGATGAAAAAAGAACGCTAAGCCCAGATCGAAAGTGATCTCGATAGGTACACCTTTCAATGTACCTATACCCTGTTGTTGGCATTCTTCTCGTGTGCTAAGAGAGGGGAGCGCCATATAGAGGTTCAGCGGTCGAGGCATCGTGGTGCTCGGCGATGATGGCTGGGTATGCGGCAACGCGATGGTTGCGGTATGTTGATGTAGGGCATCTGATCCGACAAAATGGCGACTTTGATATCCACTTACGGCTTCATCGATTACATCCGCCTCGATGATTCTCGCTTCTCCGCTACTAGTTGTTCTTTAACGATTCGGACATCGACTTGCATAGTGGCCCACTTGTCCACATGCATAACAATCACATTTCCCTGTCGCAAACCCCAATGTACTGCTACATCCGGGACACGCTCGCATTCTCGACTCACTTGGGAAAGATTGTCTCCAGAACCGACTCGGCTTCTACCATCATTTCTTATTTGGGAAGGTCTTATTCTCCCACTCTTTACTTCGATATGTAAGAAGCAATCTTGATGAGGCTTGAATCAAAAAGGTATCGGATTTGATCTCAGTTATTTTGTCTGTAGCATTTCCATCTACATGTCCAAAGGCATGATTTAATGACTTGGAGGTTGGCTTGCCAAATGACTCGATCTCTAGCCTAATCTAGCACGAAAAATTCCGCCATCTTCTCATCTCTGCCTCAACTTTAAAACGAGCATAACGGGCTAGACCGTAGAATTCACGATCATATTCTCGCCACCCTCCCTGCTCCGTGTCTGTAATTTCAATCTCTTTCGCTTATGTAAATTCAAGGTATATACTTTCATACAATCCTCCCTGAATTTTTCCCACCTAAAATTCTCCAATTGCTCATGAGAAAGAACTTCTCGACGGATTCCCACCGTGAACTCACCTTTTAACGAAGGATATGCAAGACACTCTCGATCGTAGCACCCAAAACTGAAAATTCACAAAGCTAACCCATTCTTCAAAGATCACCGACTATCAACCCATTGAAAGTGGAGGATTCCACGCAGAAAAGCTCTACACCCATTCTAATTCGCTTGAGGATGGAGGCGCGAGAATTTGTACTTTCTTATTCTTCCTCTTCGATATTCACAAAAGTCGAGAAAACTTTGCAAATCAAGGTTTTTCATATAGGTGCTTTGGTACTGGCAAAACACATCCCAGACGGCTTCTCAGCACACTACCGCATCATAAGATATCTATAGCATCACTAGTCTATATTTACACATCCGGTACACTTATATACATATATATACATCCATACTATTTACAACCGCCAATTTTCACTCTTGTCGCTACTAGCTTCACTCGCCACCTAAAGGCTTTCATACGCCATCATCATCATTTCCTTCTTCCATCTCTACTACTCCATTCTCATTGCCATCACCATTCTGAGTCTAGCATCTCTACATCTTCCTCAATCTCGGAGATAATGATCAATAGCACGCCTGAAATGAGTACAAGCGGAACTACTCTAGGATAAATGATGTCGATCACAAAGGCATTTGATTGATATCTAGGGGTCGTACATTATGCCAACAACTAGTAAAAACTCAGTTCATACATGAAAGATCTGCCGAAGGTCTCGGCGAACTAGCTTTGTCTTCCGGGACCTCTAGAAGAAGTCTCGTGAACATGAAAGAATTGAATAGACTTAATCGTGTAGATCTCGATATGCGAAAGACCCACCATACCAATCTAGGTCAATAGGAAACATCTCAAGATTTAGATAAGAGTAATCAACCCAGATCTACATCGACTGGCATAGACAACCGAGTATCCGTAAAGAGACTCTATCTCTAGTAGAGGTACTAACGCCATACTCGTGAATAGAAGAATCAACATCAATGGGTTCAAGATCTCATCATCATCATCATTAAAAGGAAAAGAAGGACAACTAACCGAGTCGATGAACAAATAAAATAAAATCAGATAAATGAACCAAGAGGAAGACTCAAGCACACATAATACTCATGAACCGATGGTAGCTGAGTTTCGGAAGATCAACTTGCTCGTAAGCTACAAACCGTGCTCAATGTAATCAATGGCAACAGTAATCCCAATCTTGCAGCTCTCCAATAAACAAATCAATCTGAGTATTCCATCTAGTCCCGACACGTCACGTGCTCAAATGCCTCTCTCCACAAGCGATGGAATTGAGAGAAATTTGCCCAAAGTAAGCTACCATTGGCAAAACAGAAGAAGCGCTCGATCATGGCAGTGACAAACGAGCAGATTTTTCCGAAATGTTGACGGTCCTACCATCTTAGATAAAAAGAATGCTCAAATACTTGCGTAAAACATACTCATGTTGCCTCGCCTTTTCTCGTGATCTCTTCTCAACTTTAGCTCAATAAGCAATAACTCATTTCAAGCTTGCATTCACATGTAGCAATTCATTTAATAAGGCATATACTCAACATCAACTCAATACATTCAACGAAGACATGCTCAATTACAATATATGATAATCATAATCATAAGCTCTACCTAGTGAGCTGAGACGATGGAATCAATTGTTGCTTCTCTTAAGAACAACTAACTCTATAACTCGATTCTCAAACAAAGTCAAACAACTGACTTCATAAACTTAGATTCTCAAATCATAATCAATTCAAAAGGATTTACAGCTCAAGTGCACAAGTCCGCAAGACTCACAAGGATTTACATGATTCAAGTTCTAATTCAAATCTGCTCGATAATTATCTCTCACACACCGACTACTTAATCAAGTAATTAGGCCGTGTGACATTAAGAAAGAACTTCGATAATCTATAACAACAATTTCGATCGAAATACATATCAAACAATATTTGACCTCAACTTTCATCATGAAAGAATTAAACATTTATGGTCAAGAGCAGTAGAATGAATCGACAAATGATGATTCTAGGTCCTCAAACCACAAAGAGTAATCGAACAAAAGAAAAACAACTACGAGGATGAATAATAAAATAAGATAATCAAGATCCAATACGACATTGATCTCGATATCCAAGTTAAACTAATTTTACAATGAATGTAAGAACTCAAACATGCTTTCACCAAAATAAAATCTTCGTTCGTTAGAAAGCATGCTCATCAATAACTTCAAGCATTTTATACAATATTGATCTAACAAAACAATTCCGACATTCAAAAGAAACTTTGTTCACGCAATCATTTCTATAAATCCTTGTTCATAGAAGCAAATCGACATCATAAAGAAATGTCAAGATCCCAACAACGAAATGAAACGTCATCGGGCAAATATCAAAACACAACAAGAAATGCCAAAGTTCAAGAACAAGAAGGTGTGGCCGAGAATCATGTATGATGACATAAGACTGGAAACAAAACATGACAACACAAATTAACAACCTCATCACGAGACAAAACATCTAGAGAAGCTTTCTACACAACATTCGATTCCAAAGATCCTCTCGAGCTCATCCCGCATATATAGAAATATATGTAGGGCGTGAGTACTAGATGCACTAAGTGGTATATGCGAAACATTTGAAACATTGCTCTTAGAGCTATAAGATCGACTTACCATAACATTTGCAACACATACGAGTTTTAAATAAGACAGCATGCTTCCAAATAAACTTACTTTCATGCTCAATATTTATGATGCAACATTTAACATACATCCGCAGACATTATCACATTCTTTAACCATATCTACGCACTCTTAGCGTAGGTAGCCTCTTCTCAAACACCGTGATCGGCCATTTTACGACGACACTCGTACACAAACCCTCATCGGCACCGTCCAAAGATAGGGCCGATATCGCCCACTCTCGTAGATAGGAAACATGCATCATGATTATGCTCAAAAACTTGGCAAGTCAGCAACTTTTCATAAAAATGCATATCATATCATTTTGTATGCAAAAGCATATCATTTCACATTTTTAGAAAGGATTTTGCCCACCGGCAACAATCACTGTGGACGGTGACGCTCGTCCTTCACTTCTTTCTTTTCTTGAACTTGGCCTTCATCAACATAGTGTATCATATAAGCATACCAGAGCCAAACAAGAAGATAAACTCTTTATCTTATCTAAGTCGTCAACACGACTATAACTTTCTTGATATTCAAAACTCTATGGTCTATGAATACTTGGTCATTGCATCCTCTAACATCTAAACATATAACAAGGCTTAACTAAGCCTTATATGACTAAAAATCATAGAGAACTCAACAACAACTTAAGCCATCTAATCTTAATCAAAACCAACAACTCTTTACAAACATAGTTATGGCCAACGTGAAAATTCACTGAAATGTCATCTAACATAAACGAACCTCTATACATGCTCAACTATCATCAAAGATCATAAATCAATCATCAAAATCCAAAGATCAAAGATTTAGCATTGAAAACTCAATTTGACGTCAAACTAAAAATTTTTCATCTTTAAAATACATCGGCCGAAAAATCCGAATAAATCATTTTAAGCTCTATTCATATCATAGAATCCAAATATGAAGTCAAATGATCAAATATAATCAAAATTCAACCTTATGTAAGACATAGGGTTCGGCCATTTGGGGTTTTCATGTTCGATTTCAATCGTTTTTTCTGCTCAAAACATGTTTCTATCTACCCAACAACACATATATGAAGGCATATCAAGCATATCAACAACATAAGTTCAAGATCTAGGCCTCAATATTTTCAAAAATTTTAAAATTCCAAGAAATGAACTCATGCTCGAAAATTCAACATTAAACAACTCATAGGCGATCGATCTAACATAATATCAAGATATAATGGAACAAAACATGCTCCTTCAAACAAAATCAAGAGGACGAAAATTTGAGCTTCAAAAGTTCATGATTTTCAATTCAAACCATAAATATGTTCTAGAGGTGAAGATTTACCTTATCCAAAGACGGATCATGAATTCAATGTTAGATCTTCCTATAAACGAGCTTGAATGATTTGAAAATGAAGTGTGTATATGTGTGTGTTTCAAAATTTTGAGAGAGAATGAAGATGGTAAAATGAAGTGCTTTGAAGCTTAAGCTATATATATATATATATATATATATATATATATATATATATATATATATATATATATATATATATATACATATATATAAATATATCATTTCTAACTATTCAACTCTTCCGAGAGAAGCTATCGATTTTCTAGAAAATTCCATAGCTTATTTCATAAGCTATTCCTAGCTTATATCATAGCTTACTCTAGCTTATCTCATAAGCTTATTCTTAGCTTATCTCATGCTTTATTGTCATTTGCCCATTAGAACGATTGGTGCTAGGCTCAATTTATTAGGGACGTTATATCCTCATTCAAAAATATGTATAATGATCCTCGAAATTAATAAATCAAAATAAATCAAATAAATATAGAAATTGCTAGCAAGTTGAAATTTTCATAAATCTCTTTTCTAAAATAAACATCATATTTGACTATTAAAAGTATTTTGGTCCTAAACCATTTTGAGCAATTTGACTCGATCCGATTTATTCGAAACAAAGATATTAAAAGGGTAAAGATCTCAAATTATACGACTCTTGGATCAAGACTTATATGAACACATATCTTATCATATCAAGACTCTGAAATCTAGATCTTCTCATGCTAATAAAGACTTTAGAATCTTTCTAAGATTCTATCTCGAATCTATCTCTATTCTATCTACGATTCAAAGCTTAACATAAAAGCTTTTAACTTAAACAACTCTTCTTAAGGATGCAATTTCCTAGACACTTATGTAATTAATCTCTAATTAATCACGAACTAGTGCCCGATTATGCTATGGAAACCGGTGTTACATATCTTCCATGCTGCGCTCAACAGCATCCTCCCGCCTACGCATCCACTCAGCCCCGTCGCGCTGGGTCACCACTATAAACCTACGTGATATGCCGCTTTCGAGAATCCATGTTATGGCACTTCTCAATAAGCTCTAAATCTCCCACGACTTAACAATGATTCATCTCCTAGTTAAGGAGAGAGATCTCCATTATATCTTCTCGTGCTTTAGTGAAATACTTTAGAGAAACTTCGCAAAGATTTCCCCAACTGCTTATACCGCGGTCCAAGCTCGAACAACTGTTTCTTGATTGCACAAAGAAAATCCAACATACACATCCGATCATATCTTGTGGCACCCATCTCGCTTTGTGTCACATATCGAGGTATGTCTCGAGACGGGCATTCATCCTCGTTCACTCCTCCTCCCGAATCGCTCTCCTCGAACCATGCCGATCGTACGGCCTCAACTCAAAATTGTTCGCATTCTCCTCGGGTCCCATCCTCCTCCTTAAAATTGTTCAAGAGGAGGTCGATAATGTAATTCTGCTCGAACAGTGACAAGCGAGTCCCATGTTCGTCCATCCGGCGCCGATCCGTGTAAACTCTACCGTAAGACTGCAACCTCTCGGAGGTATACCTCATTTGGAGGAACACCCCGTTGTTCGGATTTGCTGCCATCTCTGCCTTCTTGTGTGCGCCGCAATTCCAAAAAAATAATCGACTGACAGACAGTCGGTATGCCCAAACCGTACAGACAGCAGTAGGCAAAATATTCGACTGACAGACAGTCGGTATGCCCAAACGCGCAGACAGCAGTAGCAAAATCGCTCCCAAGGGATCACGAGAATTCTCCAAACTTTCGACCCGCAACGTAACCACTAAGAAATTGGGATTACTAGAACTAGGCATAATTAAATAAACAATAAATAGAATGAGGAATTGAATTATGATTAAAGAGAATAATATCGAGAAAGGTAACAAATGCGAAGATATTCCAAGCAACCAATTAATTCCACCCTAGCTTGATCTTTTGTTCATCGATCAAGATAACTTTAATTCATGCAAATAAATCAGTTATGACCACCCAAGACGCTTCGACGCGACTTATCTCCTTAGCTCTCGACTAATCAGAAGACGTCACTAACTATTTTCTAATCGATCGACAACCGTAAAGCAGCCTATGTTATAATAGCCAACCAGCATTAAGAACTAGAGAAACCCGATTCAAAACCGATAAACTCGACGCAGATTACCGAATTAAGATTGTTATTCCTCGACCGTAGGTCAATTACCACTAATCAAACCTAAACCATGATTACGTATGGCCGATTTAATCGCTATTAATTAATTCCAACTCACTAAATATTGTACACTACCAGCGATTGAAACAATTAAATCACGAGAAAATAGAGAACAACTACTTGCATAATAATTAAAGGATAAATAACAGATTAGATCTCACATAAAATCATGTTGTGGCTTCCTTAATGCTCTGTAATAAAAGATAAGCTAGAACTCATATTATATAAAAGCAATAATAATTAAATCAACAAAGAAAGCCACTGAATAATGAAGAAAGAATAAAATGTTGATTAGCTTGAAGCCTCCATCCTTTTACTTAGAATAATGCCTCTCAGATTCAAAAGAGGAGAGAATTCGTGATGTGGAGGCGGGATTAGTTCTCCCAAACAACTAAACTAATTAATATAAAACTAACCTAAAACTAATGTAATGGGCAAGGCCAAAAACTAATAATAAAAGGCTTCAAAATAATAATAAGTTCCATATCTTCATCCATTTTCTGTCTTCATTTCCTTCCAAAATCATGCTTATTTTCTTTCAAAATAAAATCAACACCTACAAAATCCACAAAATATGCAATTAGCTTTATAAAATAGATTAGAGATATTAAGCATTTAAACTCATCAAAAATATCTAAAATATACGTATAAAATACGCCTAATCAAACCCCCACATCTGAATAATGCTCGCCCCGAGCATAAAGCAAAACAAAGATAAAAGCACAAACTAGGTAGGACTCGATTCAAAAGAAACACCAATCGCATTGTAAGAAGCAACAATCATAGTCAAGATCAAAATATAACCACCATTCATACCACAAACCATTCCTTGATTCCAACAATTTCATGTATACACCTTCACAAAGTCAAAATAGTGCAATCAATCCAATTCACAAGATTCACTCAAGATCGCTCAAAATCAAGGACAAGATAAATTCACACTAAAGCATCTGACTCTATCCATCACAAGTTTGCCAATATGTCACTATCTCTAACAAAATGAAATGAAATTCAAGCACAAATTATTAGGACTTCCATAGGTTGTAATGGGGCTAGGGTATAGGTGAGAAACAAAAGTATTGAAAATGGCTATTAACCAATAAATGCAAGGGCTCATCATATATGTACTCCCAAAACAAACCCCAAATATTCTACTTTACTCCCCAGATTCCTTCTCCTCCTGACTTCTTCTTCTTCTTTTTAGTATTCGCTACAAACTCTTTTCTTTTCTTTTCTTTTCTCATTTTTTTCTTTTTTAATACTTAGAAGAATACCAACAAGTAACCAAAATTGGCAATAACACATTTATTAATATGTAACCACACCCACATCGGTTTTAATTCTCATCACTTCACAAACCCAATCACCTTTCAATGTATAAAATACACCAACTTTCCCAAATAGCTAGAATTCAACAAATCACTATCACTTATCACTCCATATTCCTCAACTACTTGCAAATTGTGTGGGACAAAGAAGGCTAAAAGGCCATGGTTCATTATTTTTGGCTTTTCATTCATCAAGAAAAGGTTAAAGCTCAAGTGGGCTATCTAGGGAAATATGAGATGGTTAACAATTATCAATTCAAAACAAATGCCTAAATCATTTTCATGCAAGAATTCAACTTCATAAGTGGACTATGACAACAAGGCAAACCAGACATCAAGATATCAAGAATACATAACCTCTCAACAAAGAAGTAGGAGCATTTCATAATTTTGCTCATAAGCTCAATCCTCACATATTTGAGTAGGTTTTCAAAATTTGATCAATTACACATTTTCTCATCCTTAAACACATAAGGGCTTTCACAAAATTATTTTCATCAAGGAAATCAACCAAACAATCACATCACCATATTCTAATCTATTCCATTCATGTTATTCTTTCACAATGGCCAAAATAATGCACAAACAATCATACCGAAAAGATAGCACAATGACATACGACTCCAAAAATCCCCACACTTAAACTACACGATGTCCTCATTGTGTGAAACAAAGAATAGATAAGAAAAGAAAAAAAAGCAAAAGAGACTTCAAGTACTCAATGCTCACGGGTGGTGGGGATGGTCCGCATTGCTCCATCTGCGAGAGGTGGTCCGAGCAATATGGTCCTTATTTTCCAACATTAATGGATGCACCCTATTCCCGCAAAACCCGCCAAAAGAAATCCAAATCAGCCCCCATTTTTTATTTTTATTTTGGTTTTATGCTTTTCGATTTTTTTTAATAAACCTGAAAATAAAAACAAAATAGAAATAAAGATAAAGCGGAAAAGAAATCTTGGTAAGCTCCCAAGCAACGCCTTTGTTTAAGGTCCAAGGCTAGACACCATGGTGGTACGATCAAGAGTCGACTACAAGTAGCCAAGTTCATCTCTTGAAACTCGACTATCTTCATCCCTTCAATTGCAAACCTGTTGTCTATCTGAGGAACGTGGTATGGGCATACCATCTGTCTCATTTTGTAGTCCGTTGAGACGATCAAGAACTAAATTCTCGCTCCTTCTTATCCTTGATTTCCAAGTCAAATTCCTCTTGTTCTTCACGAAGGTCTTTGCTTATTATGACCGAACGGTGCGTCCCCAAGAACTCATACTTCAAATGTTGAGGTAACATTTTCAATTCCACTTGGGTGGTTTTCAACAGATGGAAAAATTCGTTCTGTACTGGTCGGGATGGGCATCCTGCTCGACAGGTGCCGAATTGGAACTTCTTCCGCAGAGTACATCAGCCGATAATCTCTTTAATGGCGCCATTCTCCTCTGTTTTCCATCTTCTTCACTCAATGCTAACAAGAACGTGTTCTAGTTCATCATCCCAAATTCTCAACAAAGGTCTCAACCAAATGGTCAATAATATCAATCATGAAATGATTCGTGATCTTCAACATGCTTCATAGCTTCAACACATTAAACGTGACTATGTCACCATCAAATTCAAGGCTCAAAAGACCCTTATCCACATCAATTTTTGCTCTAGCGCTTTCATGAATGGTCTTCCTAATAAAATCAAAGATCTTCTTAAAGAAATGTAATCATCCATGTTAACAACATAAAAATCATAGAAAATACATATCATTTACTTTCACAAGAATATTCTCAACAACACCTTCGGGATATGTATTAGACTCTATCTGCTAATCGAATGACAACACCAGTTTTCAAAGGCCCTAAATTTAAGTCCTTATACGTAGTATGGCATGACATTTATTGATGCGCCTAGATCAATACGACTTTATCGATCCTCCGATTGCCAATTATGCATGGAATAGTAAACATACCAGATCCTTATACTTTTGCGGCAATTTTCTTTGAATAACGCTACACATTCTCACTTACTCTAATTTTTGCATCATTCCCAAACTTCATTTTTTGAGCAAAGCTCCTTCAAGAATTTTATGCACTGGAACTTGTTTAATCTGCATCAATCAAAGGCAAGTTTATCTCTACCTTCTTGAAAACTTCCAAAATGTCCTCTGTCATCCTCCTCTTTCTTGTTTCGTGCCAACTCGGAAGGAAATGGAGGTATAATCAATGATTGAGAATTTTAAACTTTAGGTTCTCCACTTACCTTCGTAGAGTGATTTCTATGGAAGTCTCAAGCTCCTCATGGCCTGGGTTTTCTCTTCTTCATGTTTTACTTCCTCATCTTTCTTTTGTGCCTGCTCAACTAACATCTTTCCACCCTTAGAATAAAAGACACGCTCTCCTGGGATTCAACCCGTTGAGAGGAAGTTTGCCTTGGTTATTTTGTAACCGATTCATTTGAGTGAAAACCGACTAATCAATATTTGACTAAGTGTTTAAACTGGGTCTCAATTTTCAATAAGGAAAATCCAAAACACCAATTCAGACGCACATCGCTATCATCTCAACCGACTTGCACTTAGCAACAAGAGGTTTGCTAACCGATATCACTAAGTACAAAACATTCACTATCTAAACCGACCAACAATACTAATACCAAGATTAGACTTGCTATCTCGACCAGCTTGTCAAAGAATCAGTACCTTGTTCCTATAAAAGATTAAATTTGCTTAACTAGTGTATCCCCATACACCAAGACGCACTCAGTGGGACCATCCTAGAAGGCATTTTCTAAACCACTGACCTAGATTTATATCGACTAACATGTCATGAAGTTTTACTCCACCTACGGTACGACGAGGCCTCAATATCCGATCGTACTTTTTCTAACACGAAAACATGTAAGTTGATGGGTAGTCGAGCATCGTATCCACGGGATTGTAACCTAAAACACGTAAGCTAACCAATAATTCATCATTATCCAAGGAAATATTTGGTTTTGAAAGGTTTTGGGACTCAATATTAAATTCAAAGTCAAGAACAAATAAAACAAATAAAGAAAGCTATAAAAACTCAAAGAGATAATAAGATGAAGATAACCCTAGGGATGCATTAATCCTACCCACAACGTATGTTTATCCTCGCTCCTATTAACCAATTTTAATCCATAATATGGAAGATCACATATGTAACCAACAATTTCGATTCATAATTGTGGCATTGATTACCAATTTTCTATTATCCGGCCTCTAGGTGAAAATTAGCAACCCAAAAGGATCACAAAGAATAAGCTTCCTACTAATGTTCCTATCTCAACATGACTCAGGTTTATTCAGACAGTGATTTAAGATCGATCGACAATAAAACGGTGAGTAATTAATCGGCAACTAGATATGCATCAAGATTGATCAAATTAACACATATTATTAAGCACCAAGAATCACAAATCAATGCCGAAGGTAAATAGTAATAGCGGAATCACAACACTTAGGATAGAATCAGCAAACCCGTGATTAGAACGAAAATTTAGCTGACATATAAATCGAAATAAAATACTAAATAATCA
This sequence comes from Salvia rosmarinus, assembly GCA_036937905.1. NCBI lineage: Eukaryota > Viridiplantae > Streptophyta > Magnoliopsida > Lamiales > Lamiaceae > Salvia > Salvia rosmarinus. Next base: position 22,158,067 of record CM072824.1, on the reverse strand, counting down.
TAGAAATTTAAATTATATAGATAAAACCCGATGCGGCATCTCAAGAACAATCGTGGGTTCGTATCCCAACCTCGTGAAAAACAGAAGACGGAAATCGCTCGGACGAAACGCTCCAAAGCGATAACAATGTGTAGAACTAATGTAAAATAATGGTAAAATTAATGCTAGATGAATCTAAAGCAAAGCTAAAGTCAAAATATATAAAACTAAGAAAACTAGAGTAAAATGTGCGGGAGAGTTGGCGCGAGGGCTATGCATCCCTATTTATAGGCATAGGCGAAACCCAATTTTCGTCGACCGCTTACGGCCGAGCTCGTCGCTAGCTCGTCGCAAGGATCCGGGCGCTTATCTTCACCGCTATGCCGGACTCGCGCCTACATATAGCCGCGTCGGCTCATGGTCGCTAGCCTTGGCCGCGAAATCAGAAACATTTCGAGGCTCGGTAGGGTTCGCATCGCGCGCTTTCTAGCGTCGACCTTTGGTCGAGGTCGATCGCTAAGTTCGGGAACTTTGCATCCGAGGCTTCATGACGGCTAGCGGCCGGCGAGGTCGCTAGCCCCTCTTGTTCTTCTTTGCTCATGCTTCGCTCGTGCTCGATTATCAACGATAAGCTCACAAACACCAAAGAGAAACCCAAGAGCAAGATCTTCCAAGAATAGTTAAAAGCATTAAAATTCAATATATAAATGCACTTGATAGATCTAAATACATCAAAAATATCACAATAAACGAGTAAAAAGCGCTTATCAAACCCCAAACTTGAAGCATTGTTTGTCCTCAAACAAAACAAAACAAAACACAACGAAGATCAACGAGCCAGAAAGGTGATAGCCATAATAAGCCTCGTAAATCTTTAAACGTTCGAAAACACTAGCGCAATGACAACATTAGTCAACTCGACAATATACAACCATTGAAAGCAAAATTCATTCAATTCAACCTCACAATAGCATTGTGTAAAATATAGAGTACACTCAAACTCATAAAAAATTAAGGACGTGTATACACTCAAAGATCAATGCAATGCAAAATCTTACCATAGCCTCGCTGCTTTCTAATATCTCCACCACATCAAATGCTCAAATTAGGATCAAAAGGTCTTTTCATAGGTTGTAATGTAGGCACATTGGTTAAGGTAGGTGATATAGCTAAGTGACTCAAACTTTACTCCAAGCACCCCATTATATATTTCAACTCTTATGGACTTTGTCCATTTCCTTTTCTTTCCACATGCTAAATCAACGCTATGCATTTAAGGTACTTATATTTTAATAAAAGACTCCATTTATGCTCATATTATTCTAATCATTTTTCTTTTCTTTGTAATAGAGCTTATAGGTCCATTCTTTCCATAGACGTACCATTCTTTCTTTTATCCCAACTTAATACATCAAAACAAATTTACCCCTTGATTCCCATATCCATCCTCACCTCCTATCATCCGTTAAATGAAAATAAAGTCTAATAAAGGCTCAAAGAAGGCGATAAACGGTATATATCATCGTTAGTGGGGTAAATGTGGTTAAAAAGATGGTCTTTATCCTTTCCATATTCAAACACATATTTCAACTACAGAAAAATACGCAAGTTCTAGAAGATGATTACATGCACGATATCACAAAATTAAAAGAAATTGTATCAAGATGTTATACTAAGAAGCTCAAGCACTGTTTTAAGCAAATGGTGAAAACAACAAGCTAAGCAATCTCAAGTCATCCATATCTTCTAACATATCATGTGCACTATCAACAAATTTTTGGAAAATTTCTATCATCATTGCCATGGATTAACACATTTCACTTAAACTCGTGATGACGACAACAACGAAAACAAAAGACACCAAAAAGCCCCAAAGCATAACAACTTTACAAGATAAAATAAAACATAAAAAGGACTCTCAACCAACCAAACTCGCTCCACTCCCCAAACCATTGTGACATGTGAAATGGAGGCAATAAGGTTTGCGAAAGAGTAGTTGGAGATAGACCTTATCTCGTGTCAGCCATCTCGATGATGGATAAAATCCTCACCATTGATCCCATCGTGCATCATCTCCATCATTTGATGTTGGTGCTCATGATGCGCCTGGTGTTGGGCGGAGGGCCCTGGGCCATCATGGAGGTCATACTGCTTGATGCGGTCGAGACGACCGCCTATGCGATCCAATCGCTCATAAATCCGAGATCACCTCGAACTGGTGCAAGCGTGCCGCGTCTCGGCGCCTTCTCCCGCTTCGCTCTTCTTGCTTCTCTTCCTCGATCTCGCCATGTTTAAGCTCGAGCCCATCCATAGTGAACACGTGCTCAAGTTCCACTGACCGCGCCTAAACCGCTTAAACTAGCGAGATACGCAGCAAGGGAATATGATCGCCGTCTTATCGTAGAGAAACTATAGACGGCTAGGTGTCTCTTCAGAATGTCGGACGATAGATAAGGTTTGTCAAGAAAATCTCCGAGAGTAGGATTCTCTCGAATCGTCACAAGAAAAAAATTTGCAATAGGGTAATGAATCCTCCCATGCATATCCTGTATTCGAAACCTCCGATCTGATTGAAGTGTTGGCGAGAACATGCGCGCATCATCTCGTCCCGTCAACCCCAATCAAGACTCATGTCTGGGAGAGGACAAGGCGCTAGCGGCCATGTATGGGGGGTGATGAGGCGGTAAGGAAGTGGACCGCAGATTCCATATCGAACTTTCGCCCTGAGGCATCATAATACGGGTCCGCTTCATCGTTACGCCCATGAACAACGCCCACATCCGCCGAGCCGAGTGTTCTAAATCATGTATTTATCGTGCGCCATCGATGATGGCGCTCAATTCATCCATCGAGAGCCGCGGCTCGTGTCCATCTAGAATGTAATGTAGTCCGCGCACCACGCCTTGTGGATATGGACGGCCGACGAAACCCGAGTGAGTGTCCCGACGCCGATGGTTCTGGATAATAGAATATAGATCGCCTCCCGCCAGCCACGCGTCGCGTTGCTATCCTCATAGCTTGCGTATCGACACACGAATATCAAACGATGTGCTTTAGCCGCACCAATCTTCTCCAACGGTCCTCGACGGGATGGCAATGCACCCCAAAAGATTCTGGTGGAACCCATCATGTGGCTCGAGTGAAGTTGAAACGACCTCTTCGCCTCTTGTGCTTGTGGCGGAGAACGCGACATAATGTACCTAAAGATATTTTAAAGTTAGCTCATGTACTTATTAACAAAAATCAATTTAAACGTCAACCCATATCAAGAGCTCCCAAACTTGAACTTAGTAAAATTTCTCCCCATACTTACATATGATCTTATAAGGTAAAACAAGGAGAAAACACACACACAACTCAAAACGGGTAAAAAATGCACTGGGATGCCTCACGGCCGACTTCACACGCGAGGGTGGTCACGAGGAACCATCTCGCGCCGCATCTTGTGCTGACAGATGCTCACCTGCCTGAAGCTAGCGTCGGCAGTACGGTCGTGCGAAGCAGTTGGTTTCGCACGATTTTCTAAAGTTTCCAACCCAATTCAACAATGTAGACAAAACCAACAATATACATCTATGAACATCAATAGACCTAACATTGGAAAACATGCTCAAACACCAAGTAAATTTAGAATATAGCTCTATATTCTCAAATCTTCAATAAACAACAACAAGAATAAATAATAGGCAAAACCCTTCTAATGTCAGAAAGCGTAAATCTAAGAAGAATTAATAGAGTGGAGTCGAAAGCACAAACAAATTGAAGAATAAAAGTTTTGGGTGCTGAGAGTGAATTCTTTCTTTAAGTGAGTTGTGTGTGTGTATAAATGGAAAAGGTTAAAATTGTGGTGAAACACGGGTCGCGCCGGTTTGTGGTCAGGCCGTCTTTGCGGGCTCACGATCGCAAGCCAGCCACCAGCCCAAACGCATCGCTGATTGTCGGTCGCTCAGGTCAGTTCGGTCGCTAATCATGTTCATTCCGACAAATACGTTATGCCCGATTTTCACGGCTCCTTGCGGTCGCGAGGTGGTCGCGCTTTTTTTTTTAAAAGCCATTATACCTGGGACATGAAAAGCACCAACAAGACAATGACACAAACAAAGAAAAACAAAACAAGCAAAATGACAAACATAAACATGAAAACTGCTGGGTTACCACCCAACCAGTTAGATTTTTCGTCGCTAGCTCGACGTTACCTCTCATCATGGTTCATTTAGCTTGGTCACCTTGACTGGAGAAGTGTGACTTGAAGTATGATTTGAGGTACTTCCGCTCACCTTGAAAATGTTGCCACCGAGTCAAGCAATTCATAGCTTCCATTGGCATGTGCTCGGTAGATCGGTATATGGCCCCACCATCTCGATTTCAGCTTTCCAAGAAAGAGACGAGTCGGCATTATATAGCAAGACTTCATTACTCGAGAGAACTTTGGGACTAATGAAAAGGTTGTAGAATTTTCGGCTCTTTCCTCAGATATCCTGGAGTTCTCGAAAGCTTGTCCTCCATTCATCGAGCTCCAATAATTGTTCACCTCTCATCAAACCGCCTCCTTAAAATCCATGTCGATTCTCCTTATGGCCCAATAAGTTTGTGTTCCAATTCAACCAAAATGGCAAGATTTCCCAAATACCGTTGATATGGAGATGACCCAGCGCTTTTAGGTGGTCCCAGGCCTAAAGAGCATCATCCAATTGCTGCTCAATAATTCCTATGGACAATCGATTTCTAAAATTCTCTTTATCTCTCGGTAGCAGCTCACTTGTCCATTCACCGCGGATGATATGGAGAGGTGACTCTATATTTCACGCCATACTTAGCTAGACATTGCACGCCACTTGTTGTTGAAATGCACCTCCATCGCTTATCAACGCCCTAGGCACCCCAAATCGAGTTAGAATATTCTTGTGTAGAAATTTTATCACTACCTTGAGTCACTAGTGGTTGGGAATCGCCTACCCATCGTGATACATACCCACGCAAGCAAGACGTACGTGAACCATAAGACATGGAACGGACCCATAAAGTCGATTCCCACACATCAAATAGTTCCACTTCCATGATGCTCTCTGCATCTCGCCTTTCTTGGTGAAGTTTCCCATTCTTCGACACGTCACAACTTCGACAAACGCGCAATCCTGAAGATCAAGCCAACAAAACCACTTTGCAAACCTTGTCTGCCGCTTCACAAAATGTCATCCATTTAAAGAACTGCACTCGTGATTATGTTCTCATATTCTCTTGGAACACAATGACGTATCAAGCCATCGACACATCGGGGTAGAGACGGGATCATCCCAATAATAGAACTTGATGTCGTGGAGAAGCTTTTTGAGATGACGCAGGACGAGGCATAACCCAATTACCAAGTAGTTCACAAAATCATGCTATGGCGTATGATCAATGATGCTCAATATGTGCTCGCTCGGAAGTTTTCCTCGATCCCAATTCTCTGTCTTCCTTCGATGGCTTCTCTAATCTCGATAAGTGGTCCCAACCACATTCTCGCAACCTTTCTATCTTGATCTCCATGTCGAACTCTAAGAAGAGGATCTATCTTACCAATCTCGGCTTAGTCTTTCTTGTTGAAGCAGTAACTAATGGCAGCATGGTTGCGTGTGGACAAAGTATGGGTCACCGATAAGGTTTAAACTTGTTGAAGCGTAGACCATCGCAAGTAATCTTTCTCCGTGGTGGTGTAGTTCATTGAGCCGAGTCGAGTGTCTTACTTGCATAATATATGACTCAATAGCTTGTCTCGCTTTCTGTCCCAACACGGCCCCACCGCCCAATCACTAGCATCGACATGAGTCGAATGGTTGACTCCAATCGGTGAGACCAAACTGAGTAGATTAGGGCTTGCTTCACTCTAACGCCCCAAGCAATCAGAGGAACACAACTTTGTATCCTTCTCGGCAGCCCACACAGGGCTTCGTGATCGCAGAGAAGTCCTTGATGAATCTTCTATAAAGCCCGATGACCAGAAAACTCCTCACGATTTTACATTTTGGGGAGGCAGGCTCGAAGCCACAATCTTTGCTCGATCCACTTCCAAACCTTTGCGAGACTTTGGCCAGCACCACACCTTCCTTTACCATGAAATGGCATCTCTCAATTGAGCATCACATTCGTCCTCACATCCTGTAGCACTTGGGAGATTTTGGAGACACCGGTCAAAGAAGAACCAAACACAAAAGTCGTCCATGAATACTTCCATAATATTTTCAATCAAGCCATGGAAGATGGACATCATGCATCTTGAACATGGTTGAGTCATTGCACAATCCAAACGAATTCTCCTATAGGCAAAACTTCATATGGACACATGAACGCCTCAGTGCCGATCTTCCGGCGATGGCAACTGATTGTACTCAATATCCATCTAAAAGCAATAGAACTCATACCCCGGTCACCGTCCAACATCTCGATCAATGAAGGCAGGGAAATGGTCCTTCCAGTGGCGCATTCGTAGCACGATAATCAATGCATACCGCCATCCTCGTCACAAGTCTTGTTGCCACAAGCTCGCTCTTCGCCTCTAATCACCGCGACACCTCTCTTCGATACCACTGAGTCAGTTAACCCACTGCCCGACATAGCATAAATCATGCCCGCTCAATAACTTAAGGACTTCCTTCTCACGACCTCTTGCATTGCCGGATTCAGGTGGCTGAGGTTGCACCCAGTTTATACTCATTTTCCAAGAAGATTCGTGCATGCAAATCGAAGGCTGACCCCTGATATCGTGAGATAGTCCACCCAATTGCGCGACTTAGTCGCTTTCAAAGACTATCATCAACTTTTTCGACTCTTCCTCCACAACTCGAGGATACTATCACCGGACACGCCTCATTGTTTCCTAGAAAGGCATACAAGGTGGTCGCAACTCTTCAACTCCATCTGGTTTGTTTTCTTCTCGACTCCACCGATTTCTCATCCATTCGCCCTCACGCCTAAATAAGGCACCGACTCCTGGGAGCGTCGACTTCTTCGATAGACTAGGTTCTCTAAATCTCATTCACACCTCATCGAGGTTCGTAGATAAGAAGATCGAGTTGCATATATAAACCCAAGATCGATGATTGTAATTGAGTGGATGGCGCTCTATAACCGATATTCATCCATCGCCTTCTCTTCAGTTTCATCGCATCAAATGAGATTTTCATCTCCTCATCATTAACCCCGGTGAGATCTCCATCCCGCACGCCGATCAATGCTTTCCGGTAGCTAGAAACGGTCTCCCAAGAATAAGAGACGGTTCCCATCCTCCGCATGTCAAGAACTACGTCTCCGGAGTAAGTCTCAACTTTCACGAGCACGCCCTCCATTATCCCTTTCGATATATCACCGATGTTTGCCATCCGGAGAGCAATCGTGGTCGGCTTGATCTCCAATCTCCAATCTATCGAATATGGACAACGGTATCAAATTAATGATTGCCCCTAAGTCGCACGTAACTTTGGAGAATGTCACCTCCAATGACACACGCCATGGGTCGCTCGATCCTTCCGTTTGTGGCAACTTTTGCTACAAGATCGCACCTGCTGAGATAACTGTGCTCGAATTTCCCTATTTTCTTCTCACACAACATACTCAAGAATTTCACGTATCTCGGCATGTCTCTGAGTGCATCAAGTAAGGAATGTTAATGCACCTTTCAAACATCTCCATAACGATTACTTTTCATCGCATTGGGCTTGGCTAATTGTCTCAAAATGGACTGAGGTGTGTAGGTCGGATATTTCGACCGGAGTGTACGCATCCGCCGGTCGCGTAGTGTGGTCTCTAGGTCGCTGCGTCACGGTCTTTTGGCCGGGTCATCGCCGCTTGGTCATAACTCCTGCGGTAACCTTCTGCCCATTTTTCTCGCTGACGCCTAGCGGTCGCGAGCTGTCTGAATACTCTCTACCTAATTTCTCGCGTCGAGTTCCTTCTTTGCCCCATCTTCGCTTTTACCCGGTGGTTCTTATAAGCTCGCCCACTTAGTGAAGGCACATGTTGATTTTTGGTTCACCTCCGTTACTGGAAATGCCCGACTTGTGTTGCCCATTCATCGCGGCTATCTCGACTAATTTGATTTTCCATCATCTTCATATGCCTCATAGCGCACACAGTGGACTCGATGAGTTATCTTATGCCCAGATTGCTTATAAAAGAATTCAGGTCGCCAATTGTTGGTTGCTCACAACCAATCCGATCATATCCTCCAAACTCGCTTCTTCTCGAATTATTCCATTCAGACCGGAGCATGAGGTTGTCGAAAGTTGTATGGCATATAAAAATTAGGATGATTTCTTATTCGGATTGTATCCGGATTTCCTGACGCCTCGATTGATGTAATTCACGCCCGCCAACCATGTTCGATTCCACGCATTTATGTGGGCCATCCTTTGCTTTCTCTCTTCTAACTCGACTTCTCGCGAACTACTCCATAAGATTATCATACTTGGAATCGCATTCGACGGTAGTCGCTTTTACTCGTGTGTCCTCTCCATAGGCCATTGATAGCTATTAGCACCATCTCTTCTAAAATCCAGCCTAGCATCTTCCACGCTTGGCTCAACGGCATCCTCCCCGCCGATGCATCCACTATGTCCTCGTGTGAGGAGTTAGTCCACTATAGAACCTGCATGATGCGCTTCCTGAGACTCCATGTTGCGGCACTTTCTCAATAAGCTCCTAAATCTCCCATGACTCAACAATGATTCATCTCCTAGTGGAAGGGGAGATCTCGCTATGATCTTCTCGCTTAGCGGAAAATACTTTGAGAGAAACTTTCGAAAGATTTCCCAACTTTTTATACCTGCGGTCCAAGTCTTGAACCAACTTTGCTTGATTCACAAGAAGAATCCGAACATACATCCGGATCGTATCGTGGTATCCTATTCGCTTTATGGTGTCACATATATCGAGGTATGTCTCGACGGGCATTCTGATCCTCCGTCACCTCCTCCGAACTGCTCTCCTCGAACCATGCCGATCGTGGTCGGCTTCAACTCAAAATTATTCGTGATTCACCTTCGGGCCCCATCCTCCTCCTTGAAATTGTTCAGAGGAGGTCGATACATGTAATTCAACGGTCTCGCTCGAAGCAGGACAAGGAGTCCCATGTTCGCATCCGGCGCAGATCTCGTAAACTCTACCGTAAGACGGCAACCCGCTCGAAGTATACCCCATTGGGAGGAACACCCCGTGTTCGGATTTGCTTCCATCTCTCGCTTCTTCTTTCGCCTTCTTCCTTTGACGTTTTTGATTCGATCTAAAGTAGTTCGGAGGTCCTCGACTTTGGATCATAAACTACTTGAAGAAAATGGGAGAAATTAGATCCAAGTAAAACAAATAAAATAAAAATACAACTTGAATTAATAATTCCAAATCGCCAAGTTATCTATATAATCTTAACAATCCCTAGAACGCCAAAATTTGATCGCTACTTTTTCTAACACTAAACGCAAGTAGATAGTAGTCGAGCATCGTATCCGTGGATTGTAACACATAACACGGTTAACTCAACAATAATTCATCATTATCCGACGATTTGGTTTGAAAATGTTTTAGACTTCGAATATTAAATTCAAAGTCAAGAACAAATAAAACAAATAAAGAAGGCTATAAAACTCAAAGAGATAATAAGAAGACAACCCTAGGATGCATTAATCCTACCCACAACGTATGTTTATCCCGCTTATTAACCAATTTTAATCCGCATAATATGGAAGATCAAATATGTAACCAACAATTTCGCATAACAATTGTGGTAGTTGATTACCAATTTTCCTATTATCTTACGCCTCTAGGTGAAAATTAGCAACCCAAATGATCACAAAGAATAAGCTTCCTACGAATGTTCCTATCTTAGCTACGACTCGAGGTTTATTCAGACAGTATTCAAGATCGATGACAATTAAAATGGTTAAGAATGAATCGCAACTAGATATGCATCAAGATTGATAAAAATTAACACATATTATTAAACACCAAGAATCACAAATCAATGCCCTGGAAGGTAAATAGTAATAGCAGAATCCCAACACTTAGGATAGAATCATGCAAACCCAAGATTAGAACGGAATTTAGCTAGACATATAAATCGAAATAAAATAAAATAATCATAGAAATAGAAATTATATAGATAAACCCGAATGCGGCGTTCGAAGAACAATCGTGGTTCAGATCCCAACCTCAACGGAAAACAGAAAAGACGAAAATCGTTCTGACGAAAATGTTCCAAAGCGATAGCAATCGTGAACTAATGTAGAATAATGGAAAACTAATGCTAGATGAATCTAAAGCAAAGCTAAAGTCAAAATATATGAAAACTAGATTAAAACGTGCGGGAGTTGGGCGCGAGGGCTATGCATTGCCTATTTATGGCATGGCGAAACCCATTTCGCATCCAGCCGTCGTGGTCGAGCTCGGTCGCTAGCTCGGTCACGAGGATCTAGGCATGCTTATCTTCGATTAGCTTGCGGCTGGACTCCCTAGCGTGCTCAGCCGTCGGTCGCTAGCTTTGGCCGGAAATCGGGCAGAACTTTTCGAGGCCTCGCCGGGTTCGGTCGTGGGCTTTAGCGGCCGACCGCGGTCGCTCGGTCGCTAAGTTCGGCACTTTGCATCCGAGGCTCGGACTGGCTAGCACGCCAGGAGGTCGCTAGTCGACAACCCTCAAACCCATCGCCAAAGGTCCTAGCGCCAAGATAATATTTATAATCTCCTCCAACTTGAACACATAGTTCCATATGGCAAGTTAAGGGTCAAACCCAAGAGAGCTGGTCAGTGTTGTTACTCTCAGTTGCTTGGGTGAGGAGGTTACCCAGAGGCAAGTTGTCTCAGGTCGGTTCCAAGAGAAATGTACGAGAGATAGATCTTGACGTAGTAAACTAAAAGTAAACACAAGGTAAAGAGTTAAAACAAGCTGGGCGGATTCCACACGCTGAGATATCGGTCAATGTGTGGCATAGGTTCAAAGGTTTTCACCATGAGTGTATGTCTGGTTAAAGGTACAGGTGTGCCCTTTTGGTTGTCACGACACGCACCCCCCCCCAGCCTTCTCTTAGGTTTAGGACGGCATTGATGCCCCCGCTTGCCCTTGCCAAGACGGTCCCTTAACTAGGTTATCCCGCCCACAGCTGACTCACTAGACAAAACCAGCTGGGCCGGTCCATGAGGGTCAGCTCTTGCCCAAGGCCGACGACTACAATCACCCACTCCACCAAGACTTCCCGGATAAAGAGACACTCGATGTCTTACTCGCTATTGCTTGTCGCTACCCTCCCCAAGGCTACCAACCGAGTTAACGCCAAGGAAAGGAATAACATGGGTATAAAGGCCAGAGCTTGAGAACACCCACTCAGGTTCTAGAGCTTTAGACCTCACGACTCTCATGATCTCGACTCAACGTGCTTCACCCCGAGCCCAACCAAACCGACTACTCACGATAATCGACACAAACACAAAAGCAATAAACTAGAACATAAATGAAACCATACTTGAATATAAAAATCGGAGAAAGGCGCTCGGCAAGTGCTGCTCGAGCGAGATAATAAGATACATAATATAAATGTTCTGCCGTAGGACTTGTTCTTCTTCCTCACCAATCACTCATGAAACCAAAGAGAAATAAAAGAGAAAAGTGCGAGAGAATTTCTGACTTGATGCTCCACCTCCAAAACCGATTGTGTTGGAATTGTCAGGTCGGGAGCATAGGTATACTCTCCTCTCGTCACCATGATCTCGGGCGAGCGTGATGACAGCTGCTCTGGCTCGACACCATGGAGACTCCTCGTCACCCGACAGTTTGTCTCTTCTCCATCGCCACGCTGACCTTTCCCTTTTCGCAAAATCAAACAAAGGCAGAGAAGGATCTCGCCCAATCTTCCCATTTGCGCAAGTCTCGCTGAGTCCTTGTCTGCCTCCACTCGTATTCTCGACTTTACCTCCGTCCCTCGACAGTCTCGTCTTTTCCCGCTCTTCCTCGACTCGATTATTCTTTGGCTTCATGTCGCTGGTCGGCTCGCCCGTATGTACGCGGTCTTAGCAAGATGTCAAAATGTCTTGTCAAGGTAATTCGGATTTTACCTCTCTTGAGGGGCCGACCTTTCCCAAGGTCCTGCCTCAACTGCAGAAAGTCGTGTCCTGCATACAAACACACACAAAGAACACACAAAATATACTCTTCAGTGGCAAGGATTACCTCAAAAGATCACGAAAAGTGGCTCATCATAGCCGTGTTCTTTTCTTCTTGCTGCTCATCGTTACCGTGCTTCAATTATCAACCTATAAGCCTACAAAACACCAAAGATGAACCCAAGAAGATCATCCAAGAATAGTTAAAAGCATTAAAATCCAATATATAAACTCACTTAATAGATCTAAATGCATCTAAAATATCAACAATAAACGAGTAAAAGCGTGTTTATCAATATCCACGTGGTCGACGTGACGGTGGAGGTCCAGGAGAGCCAACATCGTGGACGCCCGACTTTCCAATGGACGGATCATATGGATCGCACCGTATGATAAAGCGGAAATAAACATAGCTAATCAAGGCAATCAACCAATCAACTACTTAATAGCGATAGGTTAAAGGGATAAACCATCCATACCAACTCAAGTCGTAGAAGGACTTGTCAAAGGGTTCAAGGTTCAACATAACCCAATCAGGCGAATTTAGCACGAGGTACCACTCCAATTCAATACGGAATAAGCAATTATAATCAAAACATTAATAATATCGAAAGAAGAATAAACGCTGTGGACATGCATATGACGATGCATGCCCAAGGTTCTAGAAACCTTTCTAATTAAGCATCAAAATACGCTACGCACCACCACCGCACCCATCATCGATCTTACTCAACCGCACATCAAAACGAATGCGGCTAAGTACAAAAGTACTGGACTCGCTTCAAAACATTTTCTTTGTCAAAAGTTATTAACTACCACAATAGCGCATGAGGATTTTAGTTAAAAGACTCACGCTATCAAACATTTTATCGCTTTCCAAAAGCTGTCGTCAACTATTTCATTCACGTTGTTTCCATATCCGTCATTCATTCATTCGACAAGCACTATGGGTGGCACCCACACATAGTCGCCGGACGTCGAGGTAGCTAACCTTAACACACACAATACGCGTGTACACAATCCGAGTTAGTCCAACTAAGTCGGATCCGATCGTATCTTTTTAACGCTGGTGACCAACACATTCACATACCATATGATATACCAATCTTTATAGATAACAACAAAACATAAACATTGCGTCATAACATTTCATGTGATAATATTTCATAAAGCTTTGTAAACATGCCGAGATATGCATAACATTTGCTTCAAGAAAGCCCACCGCTAATCCAAGCTAGTGGTTCTAAAAGAGGTGTGATGTTCTTCCTCACGACACGCATATCAAACCCTTCATAAGAAAATAGCGCTTTTAGATTCTTTCTATCGATCAAGGTCGCTTATAAACTACTTAATTTAAAGTTCCCAATTAGGTTTCTTTATGATTTTATGTGATTGTTTTAAGATAATTTCTATTATCTTACATTACCAATTTCCAAACTATATCACTTCATCGCTCATAGGTGTACTTTAATTATGAATCATATATTCCAGTCTATCCGACCTTAACCTTAGTGTTATTCTTAACTTTATTACGCTATAGATTGTCGAATCAATATCGATTGGTAGTTTAGATTATCTCAAGCCACCAACTAGACTTAACAATTATAGTTACGCCCTCAGTAGGTTATGTCGACGACTCATCGTATTCGCATCGACAATTAAAAGATTAGTCTGATTTATGATTCAGTGAGCACATGTTATCATATAGCTAAGTACTTAAGAATAAAGAAGTACTCTGAGAATATTAACTCGATGTTCGAGACATAAGGATCGACATCTTATGTTCGAATTCGCCACTCATTACTGAATGCTTATTTAATTCACTCGCTGGAGATTACATATGTCGATAATCTATTCGTTAGCGAGTTATGTTAACGCCCAACCAATTATCGTATTGAGTTGTCGTTATTGAATATTAACGTTGTAGCTCGACCTTTGGTTTTTCTAACTTAGGAACTCACGCTTGAGTATCCTTTTATTAATGGAAAACCCAATTGTGTCTACTCGATCCTCGCTTATTCCGCTTAAGTTATCGAAATTGGTCGATTTTGGGTTCTCGACTATATAGTATTATGTTGTTTACGTTGGGGTTTTGGTTTGTTTGCTCAACATAAACATAAACATTCAACATCAACAAAACCATACACAAATAAACTATACTAAAGCATTAGAAACCCTAATTTCTAATGTAATACACCATCATGTGTGTGTGCATAAGTGTTCCATTATTCACTAATCACAACCATTTATCCAAAGTTTCATATTACTATCATAGCATCATTCATCATCAAAATTAAACCCATACTTAGCCATTCTATTACGTTCGATAATTAGCAACAATTAGCATATGCATCCAATAAATTCCAATAAAATCACATTATACTCCTATCATATTATAGAATTTAATTACCAACTCAATATCATCATATAAATTTTTAAACCATGGGTTAAAAGTCTCAAACTTTCGTCATTTCAAATTATTAGTGTTTTGGTGTTCAATAAATTCACAAAATTATATCATGCTTATACTATATACTAAACATGAAATATCACTTCATATCATGCATTAAAATTTTAAAACCATGCTTTTCATCTATAAATCATTTCGATAATTCCACATTTATATATATACATATTCAATAAATTCCAATTCGCACAATATGTTTATATATGAAATAAACATGTAATATTAACATTAAATATCAACTAATATTTATAATATGAACCAAATGCTTGGAATTCTTTTTGTCCTCACACATATTTTAAATATTTGTTCAATAATTCCCAACAATGCATATTAGGTTCATATTATTTCTAAACATCATATATCCTATTATTTCCAACAAATAAAATCAAATAATGGCTTAAAATACTTAATATATTCTGCCCATTTTGAAAAAAATAGAGAATGTTTAAAATTTCATGATTAATGTATGATGTTCATATCATATATTAAACACTATATCTCAACTATTTCTCAATAAATAAAATCAAACAAATACAAGAAAATTCCAAAATATTCTGAAAATTACCATATTTATTCTACATGCTTATAATACATTAATATCAAATCATTCATAAAATCATGCTTTATCATATTTAAGAAATAAAGCATAAATAAATAAATAAAAACATGCTCAAAATTTGAAATTTTACAGTAGCTTTAGAACATTATTCTAGCATGTTTTGTTCATGGCTTGAGAGCATTTGATGTCTCTAAAGTCACGAAAAAATAAGGAGTAAACTAGGTTTTTGAACCCAAAAATTAAAAATAAATATTCCACTCCATTAGATGGAAGAGGATGATGAATAATACCTTCTTATGGTCTTAGAAGGATTATTTGAGAGTGGGAGAGGTTGGGGAGGAGGATTTGTTGAAAGTTTGTAGTAGAGAAAGTTTGAAAATGAAGCAAATGCAAGGTGAAAGTGTTATGCCCTTGAACGTGTTTCCTTGTTATTCAGACCTTAGAGCTGTCATTTCCCATTTTGCAAGGTCTTGGTGATAGTTGGGAGGTGGATTGGTCAATTACCGCTTGTATGTTAATACCACTTTAAGTTTTAACGCACTTCGATCGATTTCTGAACCCTAAGGTTCTATCTTATTAAATAGCCTTTAAAAGACTTATTTTAATGTTCATAAAATTTAAGTTCTGACGTCTCCGATAAGTCAATCCGAAGTTATCGCGAAAACTGCTCGACGATTAAAAATATGCTCATTCAAAATTTATTGATTTTTTGAGCTTTACAATAATTTGAGTCTTATAAAGCATATTTTATTGATTTAGACCTCTTCTGAGTTTGGGTTGTTCGGATCAATTTAGGTTTTCCCGATATATTACCTGCTGCTCTGTTAAGCCTCTGAATTTTCTTCTAAATTGATTCTTATAATTTCTAAATTCATAATAAATTATTCCTTCATGATTTTGATTGTTATCACAATTTATTATGATTAGCACGGACTGAAAGTGTTGCTCGCAAAAAAGGCTTTTTAATCGACCACAAGTATGCCCGAAAATTCTCATTCTTGCTTCTCACATGTTTTCGTGTGAGGATTCTGAAAATGTAATCCGCTTGTTGAGATTCATTCTCGATCTTTCATTCTACGCTCAGTACTCGTAAAACCCTAATCCTAGAGACTAGTTATCGCTGATTTTTTAGTATTCGATCTCGAATCGATTCTAATTGCTTCATTGGTTTCCTTAAACATAATTATGAATAACTATACAAATAATTGGTCTAAGCATCACCAATTAAAGTTTTAAATTTTTCGGTTATTACAACTACAACCTTCCAACAATTCTACCATCACGTGATAAAGATCGCAGGCAGGATTTTCAACCCTGATATCGAGGCTAGCCTCCACACGCAGCTCGATCCCCAGCACTGGAGTGATGTGATACATGATGATTGAAGAAGGAGCCACGAGCCTCGACATTGAAGAAAAACTCATTCATTCAAGAAAAACCTATTCATTCCCAAATAAAAGTATATGATCAAGATCCTACATCAATGCCACCTAGATAAATAGTCGTCGACGATCGTGTCAAGAATCAACAGCTGTCGCTAGTCGTTTGGCATCTAACAAGGAGATAACAGTTAAAGCCATCTTCCAACTCGCTAACCCGGCGTGTTCCTAAGGTAAGACGATCAAGCTCGTAGGCAGTGTCCACCATCATCCTAGAGGCTCAAAGACCTGAGGTCATGTGGTACAATTACAAAGTACTTATACACAGAGATGCTCTACCGAACTGAAGCTATGCACCAAATGGGACGGGCGTTCGCCTTCAAAGCGAACAATCATAGCGTGAATAAGGAGGAACCACTTACAGAGACCAACCTTGCTAGCAAGGGAAGAAGGTGGTAGAGTGAAGAAAATAAGGAAGAAGAGGAGAGAATTTCAAAGAAGTCGTTGTTGAAGTGATTGAGAGTATCGTCTTGAGATTGTCAGCAAATGTTTTCGAACCTAAGTCCAAATAATCTGAACCATAACCTTCCTCCCAAACCATCGTAACCCAGATCAACCCCTATACTTTTAAATAACCCGAGCATTCTAATAATCGATATCACAAGACGCTTCCAACATCCCTCCACCTCAAGTCAATTTTCTCCTACAACTCGAGTTGTCCTTCATATCATACCTTAGTTTCTCCCTCACCATGCCCATTCAACTCACTCTATCGAATCCTTCGAGGATTAATAGAGATCGTGCCTCACACCTAGCTTCGCCAACAAAATGACCACCCCGAAAACCCTTCACCCAACGAGCACATGCCAACCTAACCAAAAATTTCCCATTCTTTCAACCTACCAAAACCACGGCTCAACGGCACGACTCCATGTGTTTCTCGCATCAAGACGATGTATTGTTATCGCTCACCAATCTTATCGATTTCAGTCTCGAGAAATACATCAAGACGAAGAGTTGAGAACACTATGGATTGCCAAAATCTAGACGATAATAAGAACTTTGAACCGTAGTCCAAGAGTTGATTGATGTCAGAGAGAGTGAGCATGGATGAACGTGAGGCCCCACTGGGAGAAGACAACAAATCAAGTGCTAAGAGCATGAGTGACATGGTCAATGAGGCTCTAGCTATCAGATCCTAGTCCGAGTTATTCCCTTCTGTAGCCCCTCGTCCGCAACCTAGAACACCCTGCACTCATCTAAAGAGATACGCAAGGACAAATGGTTAAACCGGAAGAGGAGTCAGGTACACCGCCACGCATAAGGACCTAGTATCGGCAGAGAGGACCTTCAACCCGGTCAAGCTGAATAAATCATATGCACCATCACGAGTACATACAAGAGTAGCAGAAGAGGATACGGATAAGGATCCCTCGCACGCCCAACTACGTCCAAGAGTAGTTCCAGATACATCCAAACAAGCTCAACTTCACTTTCTCCGCTCCGACTATCGATATCGTCCCGGAGGAAGAAGTTGAAATTTTGAAAAAGGAGCAATAGACTATCAACCTCGCTATCCGCCACGCCGAGAAACTAGAGCACATAGACCCGCCTCACACCTCACTAAATCACAATAGGGCCGATCTCTCAATATCTCTCCATAACTTATGATGATGCCAAAAACGCAGAGACGAAGGAGAGAAATCAAGTAGCGGTAGTGCAATAGCGTAAAGAAAGGCAACAATGAGCTTGCCCAAGCATTGGCGGAAGAAGAGGCAATAAGTCATGGAAGAGAAAGTGCTATTGAGAGACAAGCAGGTCACAAAGCCAAAAGAAGAAAGTCAGACCACCATTTCAGCCCGTTGTTGATCCAATCAAGACATATACTTGCAGCCTTCCAAGTCGAGCCCCATTTGAGATATCGAGATCCAACCCAACCGAGGCATGGTGTTGCAAGAGACAGAACTCGGGAGAGACGATGGAAGACGCCGTAAAGTGTTAGCTACTTCAACAAAAGAAAAGTAACTATCGAAGAAGGAAGATGCCCGCAGCTTCCAAAGGAAAAGACTTCAAGTTGATAGTCGCAGGAGTTAGGTCTACATCGATAAGTTGGTCCCGACCGAGCTGAATGACGGTGAGAGCAATCAAGAGAAAGTTCATTGATGAATCTAGCTATGGAGTGTGCGAGATTTATATAAAGCAATAAGTAACACCTGTGCTTTTACGTGGTTCGATAGCATAGAGATCTACGTTCACGTTAGAATGATTCTTCAACTTTTACTAGAGCTTTTCTCAGACAGAGTATTGTTACAAGCCTTGTATTCAAGAAATTGCTAACCCTTCTAACATCGTCCTTCTATTTA